>WSXT02213202.1:0-17555 GCA_011762715.2 Neuroterus valhalla | reverse complement strand
GCCCGTCGTTGTGATTTCGTCGCGCATGTGGTCACTCATCTCACGGTCGTGAGACGTGGCCATAGGTGTATTTAACCACGGTTCGACTGGGAACTGGTGCCATTCTCTGAATAACAGTTGCTCCCAGGTGGGCCCCGCGGTGGTTGTTTAACCAAATTTTAATACATCCATTAAATCCTAGTTTTGACCATATTAGAACAGAATATTTTCCCGTTTTTACTTTTAATTTTGAAGTTTTCTAAGTCGATTTATTAAGCATCTGGTTTTAAAAATTATAAAATTATCATCAATGATGATAAAAATTGAGGATTTAATTAATTGGAACCAATGAACCTGCCAGATTCGTTTCCTACTAACCCGATTTTTCAGTTTCAGATTATAATTTAATAATATCATGTTTTCAGAGTACATAAATATATAATTTCTAATGCTGATTATACGAAACTGTTATATCGGTTTTAACGTATTATGTAACTAAATTTCCATGCGTGGATTGAGCGAATAACTCTTCAGACCGTACAAAACACGGATTCGACCAGACACGATCCGGATTAATCACATACGGAAGACCGTCCAAAGAACGGACATGACCGCATACAATTCGGATAAATGCCATCTCTTATACCATACGGAACGCGGAGTCAAACGGATTCCTTCCGGATTGATTGAATCCGTCACACCGGACAACTTTCGTATTCTACCATATGAAAACCAGATCTAATTTCGTGCTCCTTCCGTCCGACAAATTGTGGACACTTTCGGATAGAATGCGGAGGACAAAAACCGGATCACGTTTCGGACCGATCCCGGAATCCGAAATTTGTCCGAAGTTTTTAGGAGGGATTTATTCTTCATTTTTTCAAGGAAACAATTTCTTCATCATTTTTTTTTAAGAATGCAAACAACCTGGATTTTCTTCTAATCATAGATTCTTTATGTTTTTGAATGGAATATTTTGAAAGGATATAAGAAATACAGTATTTCATTCGATTTTTAAATAACCGCGCGTCACTTAAATTACCAGTAATAAAGCATTTTATTTCATGTTAAAATTTATTTTTTGGATTATTTAAACTTGGGGGAAAAGAATATTTCAATACCACGTATTATCTTTTTTTCTAGGGACTATGCGATCAAAGAGTAAAGTTGATATATCATATAATATAAATAATATTTTCTTCAAGTTACTTAGGAAATAAAGTTTCTTCTCATCCGACAAGTGTTATTGTTTTTGTTTTGCCCTCAGCGTGCGGCCATCTTCTATTTCTTACGTCCTGAGTTCTAATTGGACCGTTTACCTTCCCTGCCGAATGTCAAAAATCTCACATAACCTCTTCACAAGGTTTTTGTACATAAATAAGCAGAGATCAAAGATGAAATTATTATTTGATTTCAATTGAATGAAAATAAATATGCGTGAATTACCGAGAGTAACTCGGTCTTTGCGAGCCTTCACAGATTTGGGACGTTCAAGGAAATATGTACGTCAAGAGCCGAATGATATTTTAGCAAAACGGCAAGAACAGACCGAACTTTTCAAAAGGTAATGTTAAGTTGAAAATAAAAACCACTTCGATATACAATATTTTTGAATATATGATTTTCTTTGAATTCAAGGCTATCAGCACTGTTGAACTCAAGCTCTAACTCCATCACGTAATCACCTTATTTTACAAAATAATTATTAGACTGAAATAATTTTCAACGCAAATTCAATGTTTAGCAGTCAATTCTAATGGTTTAAAATTCTAATTCCTCAATTTGATTTTCCCAAAAAGATAAGAATTCCAGCTCAATATGACTATTCATTCTTATCTTGTTGAAATCTTCTGGAATGTTTTATTTATATATATAACCAGTCGTTTCCATTTTCTCCAGGAACTTTTTCGATCTGTTTTCGATATTATCTCCAAAAATGTTTGATAAAAAATCAATATGGAATTTCCAAAATTTATTCTGCTAATTTCCTACATATTTCTTCTGTTTGCACTAAGTTAATTTTTTTGTTGCAAATTACTCGGAATTTCTGATGGAAACTCGAAGCTTTGGATGCAGATTTTGGAAAGAATCTGAGAGATACTCGTTAACAAAACTGTACGAAATTCCTTTTTAGAAATTTTACCTAGAAATGTTGATTATGCTTTTTTAAATGTTAACTATTCAAATTCAAATTGCTTATTCCAAACCTAATAAAGGGGGAACTGAAAATTCATCGATCAACATGAAAATTAAAAACTTAAAAATTATAAATATTCAATATTAAAGAATTATTTAATTACCGAGGTATCAATTTGAAATATTTCTATCCTGTTTTTTTCTAATTTGAAAGAACTCAGTTTTTAACTTTCCAATTTCATATCGTTTGAAATTCAACTGACTTTGAAATTCTAGTTTTTTTCTCTTTTACTTCTACTTTTTTCAATGCAAATCTACTTTTTTTAATATAATGATGTAAAAAATTGATTTTACAAACAAGCGAAATTGCTTTTCTTGCATGATTGAAAAATCTTTATTTGTTTGAAAATTCGTCTTTTTGTTTGAGAGTTTAACTTTTTTGTTGAAAACTTTTTCTTTGTTGAAAATCCAATTGTTTTGTAGAAAATTAAAACATTCAATCAGAAATAAACTCTTTTGTTAAAAATGCATATTTCTGGGTTGAAAATTCTACTTTTGTAGGAAATTCGTCTTTTTGAGTTGAAGCTCTAACAATTTGGTTCAAATTGTTTTTCTTTCTTGACGAAAAAATTTTTTCGATAAAAAATTCAACTTTTTGGTTGAAAATTAATCTCTTCTGGCTAAGGAATCAACGATTTTGCCAAAAATCTGTTGTTTTTTTTTTGTTATTCTCAAAATTCAAAAATACTTACAAAATAGAGATTTTGAGCCAAATAACGCACGATATGAAAAAAGTGAGGAAAGTAAAGTTCATTTCTGGTAGCCCTACAAGATTACCATTACAACTTTTTGAATTTCCTCAAAAATTCAAATTTTGGTCGCACAAATAATAACGAAAAATATGAAATTTTCCCACTCAGCGTGCACATTTTTTTTGGTTCCATTGAGCACTTCGTAGACTGTTCTAGCAATTTATTCAGAATCATTATTCATTCTTGAAATCTTATAGTCAAATATTTTTTAGTTTTGAATGATTTATTCCATCTAAATTTTCGTCTCAAAATCAATCAAAGTTTGCAGTGTTCGAGTTCTTGAAATAGAAATTTTTAATACTTTGAAATATCTTCAAATAGAAAATACTTCTATTTTTAATGCATGGTTCTAACATCTTCTCATTATTAAGGCTTGAATTTGACGAATTTTTTTCTTAACCATCATTCATTATGATTTAATTAATTCTTGAGGCATATAATTGAAAATCGTTGAATCATCAGTTCTTATATCTGAAATTTGTGCAACTATCAAGTCTTTCAATTTGATATTTTGCGACTCCAGAGAAATAAAAAAAAACGAAACAATTATGCTCGTTTGAACTTAAAACAAAATAATCAAGAATATTTTAATCTGTGGAACCTTTAAATACTTTCAAAACCTTTGTCGAGTCTGAAAAATTTGAAATATTTCCTAGTAGTTGGGATTCAGAATATCTGAAGCATAGTATCGTTATTTTTTTCTACATAAGATAAAAAATAATCGACAAAAAATTGGAATCTTATTGGTTTGGAAAGACTTCAAATTTGAACACTTCCAAATTTCGAAGTTCGCTTCAAATTTTCAACAGTTAACTCTGGTAGTTTCCAATTTCAAAGCAATTTAAATAGGATTTTCTAAAAACTTCATATTTCCAGCAAAATATTACTTAAAATTTGTTGAAAATTCTGTTACGACTTAGAGCATTTGAAAATCCAAATGAAAAATATTTCAACGTATAGAATTACAACGCAGATCCGATCTGAATTGAATACTCTATTTTTGGGCGCCCAAATGAACGCGTTTACTAGTACATATTCGAAACTACATATTTTAAAACCTAAGCTTGGTTTTGAATTTTTTTATTAATTAGATTATTCTTCATTAATAAAAAAAAGAATAAATTCTTATCAATTTTGATTGCAGAGGTCCCGGCTGGCATGATTTTTCAAATCGTGTACCCGACGATGTTGCATCCTTACTCAATAAAGTACATTATTTAACATCAAAAATATGTGGTAAGCAAAAAATTATGATCTAATACTTTCAAATTTTTATTGAAGAATGGAGTGATATGATATTTAATATTAAAAATATATTGCAGATGATCAAGCACCAGAAGTTATAAATGAAATAACAATTTTTGCACTTCGGTTATTAATTCACGAAAGAGTAGCTAGTCAAAAAAGTTTAAAAATTTTGCGACAAATACTAGGATCAGTTACATCTCAATTCATTGATGAAGTAATGCAGGTATGAATCGCTCTAATAATTAGGCATTTTATTTAAGGACTTTTTCCCAAAGAGGAGCTTTTACGGTCATTTTAATTTTACTTTTGAAATGTTGGTGAGATAGCCATTCATAATCGACAAAAATACGTTTTTAGATGCACTGTGGATAATCCTAATATCAAAAGTTAAAAAAAATTCTTTTACAGGTGATAAGCAAAATCAGAGAGAGTTTATCCCAAGATGATATCGATTATCTTCTGTGTTCTGAAGATGGGAAAGTTTCTGAAGATGAATCAAATATTTTTGGCACAAAAATTCAATATTACGAAGCCAAACCTTCTTGGCCAGATACTGAAAAGCTGCACGATATGTCTGATAAAAATAAGAATGAACACCTGGAAAAGTTTACTATGTCTTTGCGGAATAATGTAACATCCGCTAAAAAAACAGAGGTCTAAATTTATTTCATGCGCCTATAAAAGATACTATTAATCTACTTAATGCTAATATTTAATAAAAATTCATCATAATAATTACAGTTTGATAAGGCACGCTTTTCAAAGGGTATGAAAAAATGTTACCAGAAATATTGTGCTGAAATGAGCTATGATGAGTTTGCTACCATGATCACAAACAAGTTGAAGACGTCCGGATCATCCCTTCAAAATGAGTTATTTGATTTGTTAGGCTACGAAAACATAGACTTTATCGAATACATAATCGAACATCAAAAAACAGTCCTGGCCTACTACATGAATCAAAAAGCAGCAAGGAACTTCAGTAGGATTACACATTTTCAAAAACATTAACTGTTAAACTAATTTATGAAACTAACAATTATTCTTCTCCAGATAATGAGCAGCCTCAACTAGCTTGTCAAGTAATTGTGCAATCTGAGAAAGAAAAGCAGTTAATGAAGCAAGTGCGAAAGGAAGAAAAGAAATTGCAAAAGGTAGCTGGTAAACTGGACGGACTTAATGACGGTGAAGAAGACGTTTTCGATCCTATTGAACTTCGCCTGAGACGACAGGAGGCTTTAACAGCTATGCGTGCACCAATTTTTCCGCCTCCCAAAAAATACTACGGAAATCAGGTTGTTCGCGAAAAATTTCCATTTGTTTTCGATTCAAAACTATCTTCAAAATGTTGTGCAGGTACGCATTATCTGTGCAACCCTAGGAAGCCCTAGGGGAGCCGAATTTTAAAGGGCGTCTAGTGTTAGCTTATTTATCAGTTATAAAAATGATTTTCTTGATATTTTTTGTTAAATTTTAGTCAAATTTTGATGATTAAGGTCATCCGGAGACCAGGACATGTCTGTTTGAAACAGGTTTGAGGCAGCCCCAAATCGGTATTTCTTTTCACGAGGGATAATTTGTACGTTAATGCATGCTCGCCTTGAAATACATATATTTCGTTGAAAACTCAATTATGGTAGAAGAGTCAATCATTTGGTTGAAAAATTAAGTGCTCATTGAAATGAACTTTTTTGTCAAAGAAGCAAATTGATGTGGTAAAATTTATCACTTAAACAGATAATTCGATTTCCTAGCATAAAAATTAATCAATACTGTCGAAGATTATTGTAATGCCTGTCGGGAATTTCGTAGAAAATCCATGTTTTCTGTTGAATTCAACTGTTCGAAAATTCGTTTGTTCTTTGCTGAAACAAAATTTTTTGACAGAAAAATTGAACTGACTAGTTTTTGCTTGGAGAAAAAACTTCTATTTTTTCAGTTCGAAATTCGACTGTTTTGTTGAAAAATCATGTGCTTTTCGAGAATTCGTCTTTTAGAGAAAATTAAACATTTTTTATGGAACTTCATCGCTTTGGTTAATAATGTCACTATTTTGATGAATAATACTTGTATTTGATTAAAAAAATATATTTTCTATTGGAAATTGATCTCTCTGGGTCAAATTGAACCGTATATGATTTTAAGTAAAAATTTTTATTTGGTTGGAATATCAACTATTACATTCTTCGTTGAGAATTGATCTCTTTTTATTTGGAAATCCACCACTTAGTTTAAAGCTGAACTGCTTTGTGAAAAATTCATTTGTTTTAAAAGATTAATCATTTTTGTTCGAAATTCAACCACATATTTTTATTAAAAATACAACCATTATGATAATTCAAAAATCATATTCTTGTGTTCAAATTTAACACTTCAGCAGGTAATTCGTTTTTCTACCTTCAAAGTTTATCAATACTGTCGAAAATTATTGTGATGCATATCAAGAATTTTGGTGGAAATTTATACTTTCCGTTGAATTCAACTAGTTTTAAATTAGTTTTTCGTTTATTGAAAAGTAATTTTTGAAAGAAAATTCAACTTTTCCATTTTTGGTTGAAATCTTCAATTTTTTTAGTTCAAAATTTAACTGTTTGGTTGAAAAATTATATACTTTCTGGAAAATTCGTCATTTTCTATGGAAAAGATGAAATTTTTTTATCTCTATGGTTAAAAATGTCAATAGTTCCTTGAAAATACTTCTTTTTTTTTAATTGAAAAATCAACCACTTGGTTTAAACCTAAATTGCTCTATGAGAAATGAACTTTTTTAGTTAAAGATTTCAGTAGTAAATTATCTTTTTCCTCAATAATTCCTATTTTCTTCTAAAAATTTAACTATTTGGATACAAGAGGTGATTTTAGGTATAATATTTTTCGTCGTAAAAAAAAATCTTGATGATAGAAGATTCATCTTTGTGAGTGAGAAATGCAGGTATTTTATGAAAGATTAATTTTTGTGTTAAATCATGTTTTTCCGGGAATTCAATTTTGTTGTTGAAAATGCATCTTATTGGGTTGGAAATTTGTCTCTGGGTAGAAAATTATTTTTGATGATCAACAATCCAACTATTTGGAAAAAAGAAATGATCTTTTTTGGTCGAAATCCAACTTTTCCGTTGAAAATTCGTCCTTGTGTATTGAAAGTTTATCTTTTGTTGCAGGAAATCCATACTTCTTGTTTAAAAATGAACTCTATTATTATTACGCCTTTTTGGCTTCAAAATTGAACTGTTTGATCAAAAGTTCGACGATTTTGTTTAGCCAACAGCTACGTTACTTTTACCCTCCGAATATAATTGTTTAGAATTATAACTTCAAGCAAAACGGTAAAAAGCGCTAAGCACATTTCACCGAGTTTAGGGCACTGCGAAAAGTTAATCCACCTCTGGTTCCAATTACTAATTATAATTATTAATGGAAAATTGAATTTTCTTGCAGGATTCGTCTCGGGAGCTAAAATAATGCTACCAGAGAACACCAAGAGACAGGATTCTGAATTATGCGAGGAGGTTCATATACCTGTTCCAACTTTAGAACCCCTTAGTGTTGGTAATGATCCAGTTTTCGTATCATCATTAGACGAGGTAAGTGTAATATAAGAAAATAGCTTCTTCAGACATGTACTGAATATTATGTTTCATTTATTCACTAATTTTTATGCTTACAATCCAGGTTGGCCAAATGGCATTTCAAGGTATAAAAACACTAAATCGGATACAGAGTATAGTTTTCGATGCTGCTTATCACACTAACGAAAATTTGCTCATTTGTGCGCCTACTGGAGCTGGAAAGACAAATATTGCTATGCTCGCAGTCGTGCATCAGTTAAAGTTACACATTGAAAATGGAGTTTTACAAAAAAACTCATTCAAAATTATATACATTGCTCCCATGAAAGCCTTAGCAGCAGAGATGACGGCGAACTTTAGAAAGCGGTGTGTTTTTTACTACCTCATCTTTTTTTTCATAGAGAGAATTTCAACTAGATTTATCTGAACATATTCTTTTCTTTTCCAGATTGGAGTGCTTAGGTGTCTCTGTGAAGGAATTAACTGGTGATATGCAACTGACAAAAACCGAAATTATGCAAACGCAAATGATTGTAACTACTCCTGAAAAGTGGGATGTTGTCTCAAGAAAAGGTACAGGGGACATTGCTCTTACGAGTATCGTGAAATTACTGATTATTGACGAAGTTCATTTGTTGCACGGAGATCGTGGGCCTGTTGTGGAAGCAGTTGTTGCTAGAACTTTGAGACAAGTAATTTCACCTTGCTGAAATTTAATCTTTTTAGATTTTTTTTCCAAATAGGAAAATGATTTTATTTTTCAAATTCTCAGGTCGAATCTTCACAAAGTATGATTAGAATAGTAGGTCTGTCTGCAACCTTGCCTAATTATGTGGACGTCGCACGTTTCTTAAGGGTCAATCCCTACAAAGGTTTATTCTACTTCGATTACCGATTCAGACCAGTACCTCTAAGTCAAACTTTCTTTGGTGTCAAGGCCCTTAAACCACTTCAACAAATGGCAGATATGGATACTGTTTGCTACAACGAAGTTGTGAATATGGTTAGCAAGGGTCATCAGGTCAGTTTCGATTCAACAAGGATGTATATTTTTGTAGATTGGCCAGTATTCTACAGAATTCTACATCCTCGATTAATATTACCCTCGTCGATAACCTAAAAATCCTTCTATTACAGTTTCAATTAGCTTTCCATGAGCCCATTTCCACTACTAAGACCATTTTTTACCATGTCTTCTCACTTTCCTAATTTTTCCTACAACCTCAAAGCTTTCTTGAGGAAGTCATTTATCTCTATTCTTTCATTCTCCTCCTCCACGTTTCTACAAACTATTCTAAAGATTTTTTTCCTGTCTAATTTCCTTTTTTGATAGTCTCTCCTCCTTTGCAATTTTATCTTAATTTTTTACCAGTGCAGACTCTATTTTCCTCTTCATTAACTGAACCTTCTATCTCAACTCCTTGGCATGTAGTATCTTCCCTTCCACCCGGCTCCATTCTAGCCTCATAAACTTCCTTCCTGCTACTTCTTCATCCGTTTCCCCAACCTATTCCTCTGATTTTCCTCCTGCTTTCCACATTCGCATGTCTTCCAATTTTTGTATCCTTTTGTTTTCTCTATTTTCCTTCTTTGTGCTCTAATCCTCTAATTTCTTTCAATAATAATACTAAATCTGGGCCTCCCATTGACATTTCCTGTACGTTATTTTCTCCCTTTCAAAGACTATTTCCCTCTTTTCTCCGAATTCGATTATTCCCTCCCTTACCATCTCAACCCTTTTGTTCCCCCACTTTGAACTCCCTTTTTCTTCCAAACATTTTTGCTAACGTGAGTTTTGTTCACTGAGTCGAACGCTGCTTCGAAGGTTTCAAATAACGCCACTAGTTTTTCTCTTTTCTGTGCCAAATTCCTATGCACCAGTTAGTTGAGGAGGTAAATGAGTTGTTCACTTCCCTCTCTTAAAGCCCGTCTGGTTGTGTAGAATACTTCCTTTTCTCTCTTACCTGACTTTCTAACCTATTCCTGAGCTCTTCCGCATAGATTCTATAACCCACCGACGGCACCGACATTAATGTGATTCCGCACTTCCATTCGCCTGCCCCCCCCCCCCCCCTATTACTTCAATACTTCATTTTCTCATTTTGCCTTTTTCCACCCTTTCTATTGCCCAGTCCACTTTCCCTCTGCTTATATCATACTCACCTTCTCCTCCTCTCTATCATACGGCATTCCTTCTTCATCTTTTCCTGTTAATCACCTCCTATGCATTTCATTTGTCTACTGCATTCTCTGCCTACTCCATATACCTTTCCTTCTTCTTCTTCTTCTTCTTCTTCTTCTTCTGCCTTTTCTCGTTTAACATTGTATCATACTCTCGTTTTTGTCTATTGTACTCCCTTTAATCAATCTCCCCTTTTCTCCATTCTCTTACACTCTCCTTCCTTTTCTGTCTTACTTCATCTCTTATCTTCTTGATCGCCCCTACATTGTTTCTATTATATCGTCCACCCCTCCATCTTCTTTACCTCTTAGATTCTCATTCTTCATTTTTTATCCGAATTCTCTCAACTTTTCTCCTCCCAAGCGGCCCATGTTTACCTTCCCACCTTTTCCTTTTTCCTTCGAGAATGTTTTTGACCTCCCATTTATGTAACGCTATTACCGGGAAGTGCATAGAGCTTATCTCATTACCCGCTTCTATTCTCACCAATAGCCTCATTATTCTTTCTTCTGCTAGAATGAAGTCTATCACGGTTTTCCCTTTCCCTGTGAATGTTATTTCGTCATACTCGTCACGGTTTGTATTACCATTATAAATAAACCATCCTGCCTCTCCTATCAGATCCAGAAGTACCCTACCCTCCCGGTCTGTTTCTCTATTTTTTGGTTCCTGTATGAACATCTCCCCTTCATTCTATACCTCACCTTCCTAATCTCCAGTCCAGGCATTCAAATCACCTATCAATACCAGCACCTCTGCTTTCGGCTCTGCCCATTCATTTTTTTATAGATTTCTATACCTCCTCTTCTCCTCATCTCCCATACACGCATGCTTTATGCGTTATCCTCCTCTGATCCCTGTTCTACCATCAGATCTTTTCTCACTCCTGATTCCATGCCGCCCATCGCTTTCCCGTTTGCTTGTTCCATTCTTGCTTCTTACATCTTCCTATTTTTCCGATTCCTCCCAGAGACCCTTATCCTTGTTTTTCAATTCCGAAACATTCCAGAACGTCACTCTCACATCTCTATCTCCTCCTTTCGCTCCTCTTGTTCTTGTCTTCATTCTTTTTTGCCTTTCGTAAACCCCACCGCGTTCCATTCAATTTCTTTTTGCTGTTCTTTGTGTTTGCCCTTCCTTGCCTTGATTGTCACTCTCTCCATCTAGCGCTCTCTTACTCTCCTGTTTTACTGTTCACTTCCACACCCTTGATAACTACTCTCCTTTGTCCCCTCTCTCTCCTTTGCCCCCTCTCTCTCCTTTGCTCTCCCCTCATTTGCTCTCCTTCTATTAGTCTTTCTATTAACGTTATTTTTCTTAGTACACTCTTATCCTGTACTTGCTCGTCTTTCCACATTTTTCGGAATCTCCCCTTCTTCTCCTATCCATAATTTATCCCTCTCTCATAATTTCTTCCGCAGCTCCTGGTATACGATTGCAATTGTTATTGATTGATTATAATCACCCAGGTCATGGTGTTCGTTCACGCACGAAACGCCACCATTCGCACAGCAAATGTCTTGAAGGAAATGGCTCTGCAAAATGGTACACACACATTATTTTCTCCAGAAGGAAGTAGATCTAAATTGAATCAAAGAACTTTCGGAAAGGCTCACAACAAGCATCTCGAAGAACTATTTTCGTACGGATTTTCGGTTCATCATGCCGGCATGTTACGTAGCGACAGGTAAGTACTTTTACATAAATAAAAAAATATCAAATATAAAAGAGTTGGTGTTTCGTAGCCTGTTTGAATGTAGCTTTTAGTAAATAATGAATTTATTTATCCAAATAGTTTCTTGATTAATTAATAATTTAGTAAATAGTCAATTCTGGCGGATCGAAATACTAGGCTTAGTTTGCGTAAATGATTTTTCTATTATTATTTGCCCTTAACAATATATCACAGAATTAAAGGCAATTGTAAATGAGGAAATCTCCCTGCTCAAAAAAATTTCTAAAAATGATGAAAACTGCCCTGATAGATTGGGGAAATCAAAGTGGCTTGAAGATACGTATTTTGGCTCCCCAATCAATATATCGAGTAATTAGAAAATTGTAGATAAGGACTACCTCCCTGTGCATGAAAGCCAAATACCACTAACGAAAAAAAGTTGTTGATATCGCCCTTATGAATTGTGAAAATCTGAACTGGCATCAAAATATATGTAATGACAAACAAAATAATATTTTGTAAAACTGAACAAACTTTGGATATAGACTAGCGGAAGTAGGCAATCAGTTCACAATAATTCCTAAGGTCCTAAAAAAAACTATAGTTGTTTTTTCATGAATTGTATGTAACACAAGATTTTGAAAAACGCGATCGGGTCGGCATACTATTGATAACTATTGTTAGTATATACCTAAGGTTTTGCAAAATAAAGTTTCCGTATTTTTTCAGCGAGAAATAATTATCATCAAATTCGTAAAACTGTATGCTCAAGACAAGTCATTGTATTTGAATTGTTAATAAATTTTTGACAATGCGGCCATTGAAACTCCTGCGGATATTGTTAAGGCTGCTGTTTTAGGTAGAAAATGTCGGAAATATTCAGATATAACAAATATAGAGTTTGCAAAACGTTTGAATGCTTGCAGCAGTACCAAAATTGCAAATAAACAAATGCAAAAAAAGCGCCTCTTATTAATGAAAGGTACCTACTAAAGGTTTTCTGAAAAAGTCAAGAAGGCGTAATTTGGGGAATTTTCGAGATGAAGCATTTGAACCATTGCAAGCGGACAATCATAGAGCTCGCGTAAAGGTATTTCCGAGCGTAAAATAGCTCACTTGGTGGAGCGCTTGGCTGATAGTCGCAAGGTTGCGCGTTCAATTCTCGCTGCATGTAATTTTTTTTTTATAATCCATAGAAAAATATTTCTTCATTCTACTTTTCAACAATAATCAACAAAATTTTCACATATAATGATTATTTAATCATTCTTTGTAATTAAAACTCTGTTTCTTGTTTCTTTTCATTCTTGCTTGGAAAGTTGTAAATTTTTTTCTACATTCTGAAACAGTTTCCAGTATTGTTATTTTTAACTTAAATTACGCACAAAGTGTTTCAAATAAATATGTCAATGCATCACTCTGTTCTGTGCGATACTTCATAATCCTGTTGATATAAATAGTAATTTTTCAGCATAAATGTTGATGTAAGTTAATAAATGCATAAACGATAATTAACTACTAATCCTGTTTTTCTTTGTATTTTGTCGAAAACGTTTTGATATCGTATTCAACATTTAAAATTTTCATTAGATCACTTTCTTCCTCATTTAATTAAAAAAATATAAATAATATAAAATATTGCAGAATTAGGAAAGTAAAAAAATGTATAATTTTCCAAGCCAGAGATAGTAACGACACGACAGTGTTTTCTTCAGAAAAAGGATAAAATAATCGTTGAATATCAGAAGTTTGATCATTATTATTCAAAAATGGGATAAAAATGGCCTCATTTCCTTAAGAGCTCTATAATTTGGGAGAAAAAACTGCACATCCGCTCACCCACGAATAATTGTCTCCCCGAAGAATGATCTGACTGGAAGAAGCTGATGTGTGTGTCCCGTTCGGGCATTTCTAAGTGGATCGAAATCTTATGTTCCTAGAGATGAAATATGTTTCAAAGGTGATAATGATGAAGATTCATAGAATTTGGTGGTGGTTTCTCTTATGTACTATGAAATGTATGTCAATTGAAATTCTCTGTGAAGGACGGAGTTCTTGGTATGTCTAGGAATTTTGGTGATACGCCTAAGGGATTTATTTTGATTTATCTGAATTTGATTTATGTTGCTTCTTGACGCACTTCCCCAAATTGTACAGCCTTAATTTATAATTGGACGAATAAAAAATTTACAGATCAGGATTCCGTATTCAGGTTTCAGATTCGAGTGTCTATTAATAATAGGATTAAGGCGCGACATGACCCCAAGGGCTTTTCCTTCAGTTTCCTGAATATGCTGCCTCCAATTAAGACGCTTATTAAAGAATAAAGATTTTGGGTGGATATATTTTAGCTGGTCTTCTGACTGAGAAAAGAACTGATTCTGGCTTTGCTACATTAATTTTTATTCTCCTGAGTTTAGCCCATATGCCTCAATGATTTCAAGGGGTTTGTTAAGGAGTTTCAAGATTTTTGGTACTGACCAAGAGAAAGTGAATAGTGCAGTGTTGTCTGCATGATGGAAACTTCGGAAACCTCCGGGATGTCATTTACATAGATGATAAAGAAAACCGGTCCTAGGATGCTACCTTCGGAACATCCGCTCGGACGCATTGTCCTTCCGAAAGTGTCTGATCTATTTTGACTAGAAATTTTCCGTTGGTGAGATAGGAATGTATAAAGTGGATAATTCCTCTTGGAGAATTGTAATCTACTAGTCTTTTAAGCAGTCCGATATGCCAGACACTGTCGAAAGCTTTTTCAACGTCAAGGAAAACAGCTCCAGTATGCTTTTTTCGATTGAAATTTAGGCTTATGCCTTCAGTAAGCTTAAGAATCATGTGTTGCGTTGAGTGAACTTTTCTAAAAGCGCATTGTTGTGTTTTAAGGATGATGTTTTCCTCGAGGTGATGGTTCGTGCGAGTAAGTATTATCTTTTCAAAAATTTTCCCCGTTGTATTGAGAAGACTGATTGGTCTGTAGCTGGTCGGATGGTATGGTTCCTTGCCTTTCTTCTGAAAAACTAAAATGTGAGCCGTTTTCCAGGAGTCAGGAAAGTAGCTTAGTTGAACGCAGGTATTAAAGATAGTGGCAAGGAGAGTGAGGCACGAGATCGGAAGCCTTATCACAACTAAGTCTGAGATCGAATCAGGGCGAAATTAGTTCCATAATTGTTAGCTAGAAGATTTGCTTCGTCAGTAGGAGAAAGCGCAAATAGCTTTTCGAGTGGTTTTGAGAATAAAGATTTTTGTGACATTCTCATTCTGAATGAAAAGGTATTGGTTTTATGTGAAAATTCACTTTCGCGGATTTGATGAAATCTTCAAGTTTTGAGACCCCCTGAGTCCGAAAAAATTGTTTTTACGAAGGTGTCTGTCTGTATGTCTGTCTGTCTGTAGTCTGTAGTCTGTAATCTGTGTACTCGATAACTTTCGAAAGAATCATCGGATTGGAATGCCCTATGGCACACATTTTGAGGGACCGAAAAGACAGGATGAGTTCTTTAACCAGCTATTTTGGATGAAAAATCAAAAGAGGGGAACATCTAAAAGAAAATGAGAATTTTCAGCCAAATAACGCCAGATAGAAAAGAAAGTCAGAAGACAAAAATGTTTCTTCTTGGAAGCCCTACAAGATCGTGAATACGACTTTTCGATTTTTCTCAAAAAATCAAAAATCCCAATTTCGATCGCACAAAAAATAATGAAAAATAATGTGTGAACTTGATAAGTTTCGAAAGAATGATCATATTCGATCGTGCTTTGGCACCCATTTTGAAGGACCAAAAATACAAGTCGATTTCGTTAACCAGCTGTTTTGGATCAAAAATAAAAGAGGGGTGAGCATTTTGAAAATTTTTTTTTCCAAGACCCAAAAATTCTCAGTAAGGTTTCTTGTAGTAGGTAAGAAGTGGAACAATTTATCCTCATGATTTTTTTTGATTAAAACAAAATTGCCAGAGTTGTGGCATTTTCAAAATCCAAAAATATAAAAGAAAATGAGAATTTTCAGCTAAACAACGCAAGATATGAAAGAAAATTTGAAGAAAAAAATGTTTCTTTTTGGGAGCCCTCCAGGATGATCTTTACAACTTTTCGAGTTTTCTCAAAAATTCAAAAATTCAAATTTAGGACGCACAAAAAATAATGAAAAATAAACTGTGGAATCGATAACTTTTGAATGAATGATCATATTCGATCGTGCTTTGGCACTATTTTGAGGGACCAAAAAGACAAGTCGAGTTAGTTAACCAGCTATTTTGGATGAAAAATCAAAGAGGGGGAGCATTTTGAAAGAAAATTTGGATTTTTTTTCCAAGACTCTAAAATTGTAAGTACGGTTCCTTGTATAACGTAAAAAGTGAAGCGAATAATCCTCATGATACCTTTTTGATAAAAACAACATTTTCGGAGTTGAGACATTTTCAAAATTCGAAAATATAAACGAAAATGAGATTTTTGCCGCAAAGGACGCAAGATATGAAAAAAAGTTTGAAGAAAAAAAATGTTAATTTTTGGGAGCCCTCCAGGAGGATCCTTACAACTTCTCGAGTTCTCTCAAAAAATCGAAAATTCAAATTTGGTCGCACAAAAAATAATGAAAAATAGAAAGATTCATTTTTATATCAAACCATGTAAGGTCCGAAAAATGTAAATGAACTTAAATTGTGCACCAAAAAAGGATCTACAAATTTTGTAGACTCAACTTTTTGATAGGACAAGTAGTTTTTGCTTCATTTATAAAGGAAGCATATAAAAAATGAGAAGAATGAACTTTTGGACAATTGACACAAGCTTAGGAAAAATCAAATAGACGCAAGTTCTTTACCAGGAAAATATCTTTAAATGCGTTATCAACTTCTTTAACAGGATATGTATTTTTCATTTTAATCAGAAAAGATAACTATAAAAATGAAATAATAAAATTTTTTGAAAAAATGACTAAGGCTAACACATAAGGTTGATCGAGTGCGCAGTACGAGACACGCGATGAGAATGTATTCATTAAAGCAGTAGAAGCTTTAACAAAAGAGAATTCGCACTTATCCAATTGAAGTAGTCGACATTTCGCTTTTGAATTTCACAAGCTTTTTATACAACTGTAGGGAGTGCAAAGGCCGAGCGCGCAGCGTGAGGTAAATTCATAACCGAGCGAGGAGCGCGTGGTGAGATTACCACCGAGCGCGAGATCCGATATTCGAGCGCCCTAGGCGCGCTCAAACTTGCGAGCGAAACGAGCCGCGCGCGATAGGCGCGATGAGAATGTGCCTGCGCAGCGGGCAGTTTTTTTTTCATTGAAGTTCTTTTTTTTTTAAACGAAGAGGTTTCTCCTCCTGCTCTTTTTTATTCTTTAATATGTTCCTCTGATATTTAAAATATGTTTTGTAAGACCAGTTCGGATTTCTAAAATCTGTTGGAGAAATTTCGACCATTTTTTTCGTTACGGCTGTCTGAGTTCTTCACGCAAGAAGGTTTCTTCATCATCACTCTTCGGAAGAGTTTTGTTTCGGTGATCAGTCACTCAAACGTATATTTTCCAAGATAGACTGGGAAAAGAGGTTAGAATGAGATCAGCCAGTCTTTTGTTACCAGTGTTACCGACGACACGAAAAGCTCGTACTCGGTCCAACAATGATCTGCTCGTATTTTGGGAAACCAAACGTTGGTCCCAAGCTTCAAACTTTGGTAAATTACTCAAGTATCCCAAGGGATTAGTTGGATCCCATGGGGTAGAGGGGTCCCTGAGAATAGCTCGAGTTTCTTGGGATGGGTTGGGTCTCTATGGATAGGTGCGTTCCTTAGATCTCAAGGGATATGGTTTCGGTTTCGAGGAATGACGTGGGATTGGGATCCTGTGGGTTTGATGGATCCCGAGGAATAGTTTTGATGCTGACGATTACGTTTGCTCCCGAGGGATAGGTGAAATATGTGTTTAGATATACGGATTCTGAGGGTTG
>WSXT02213191.1:0-17556 GCA_011762715.2 Neuroterus valhalla | reverse complement strand
ACCAGAAAGACGAGTTTTTACCTGAAATGATGAACCCTCTACTAGAATAGTTGAAATTTCGACCAAAAATTAATTTTCAAACAAAAAATGCAATTTTTCAACAAAATGGTTGAATTTTGAACTACATATAGAGATAATAATTTTTAACCAAAAATAGAAAAGTAACATTTTTGGCTTGAAAATTAATTTTGAACCAAACATAAGAGTTTTCAACCAGAAAAATTTTCGACTGATATGAAAAATATTCAACTGTTTAACTTTGATTGTTAACCGTAACTTTCGGAGAAAGAGATAATTTCATACCAAAAAATCCATTTTTTCACCAAATGTAAGAGTTTTCAGTAGAATAATTGAATTTTCAATTCAAAGAAGAAAAGTAACTTTCGAAGAAAAAGATAATTTTATATGAAAAATCAATTTTTCAACGAAATATGTGAATTTTCAAGGAACTAATTAATTAATCCATAAAGACGAATATTCATCGAAATAGTTTAATTCTTAACTAGAAAAGATCATTTTTCACTATGGATAAAAAACTTAAATTTCCAGTTGGAGAAATCAATTTTCAACCAAACTGAAAGAAATAGTTCGATTTTTAAATTCCAAAATCAATGTTCAACTAAATACTTGAATTTTCACTAAAAACAGAAGAATTTATTTTCAACAAAGAAGTCACATTTTCAATCAGAGGTGGATTTCATATTAAAATAATGCACCATCAACAAAAAAGTGTGATTTCCAATAGAATAATTCAATTTTCATCCAAGCAGTTGATTTTTTAACTAAAACAGGATGAATTGGCAATGAACAATGTGAAAAAGTTTTCTATTATAATTTAGAAATACTTCTTATTCAAAATATTACTCATCCTACTCTAAAAACTGTTTGAGGTATACTTTCTTCGTTTAAAATGATGAAGAAGGGACTTTCAAATTTTGACGAACTTTGAATTGGAAGAGCAATTTTCTAAATTTCCTCTTTTCTCAATTCAAATACTTGAAGTATTCGACCTCCCTGTCTCAAGTCAGATGAATAGGGAGAAAGCAAATAAAGCATAGAAAAATAATACATTTTCTTTGAAAAAATTGAGAAAATGATTCGTTCTGTATGTTTGGGCTATCATCAATTGCATTATACAAACTTCGGTCAGCTAAATAAATCCCGGTTTTTAATCAACTACCCGGTCATTTCCCGGTTTTTTCCCGGTCAATGAAATTCCCGGTTTCCTGGTTAAGTCGCCACCCTGGAGTTGGTAAGGAGGAGATTTGGTTTTTTATTTTCTTCTGAATAGAAAGGGGGAGTTTTTTATTTCGATTTTTTTTTTAAGAAGGATATTTTACACTTTTTTAATTTCTGCTGTATTACCAGGGAAACAATTTGGGTTAGAAT
The DNA here is from genome assembly GCA_011762715.2 of Neuroterus valhalla. Classification (NCBI taxonomy): domain Eukaryota; kingdom Metazoa; phylum Arthropoda; class Insecta; order Hymenoptera; family Cynipidae; genus Neuroterus; species Neuroterus valhalla. The sequence goes on along the minus strand of WSXT02213191.1, from coordinate 16,167 downwards.
TTTTCTTTGAATCGGACTGATTAGGTAGAAAAGTGGATTAGGACCATTTCGCATTTGCGGAACCAAAGTCCGCTAAATCGCAAGGGACCAAATTTTTTAAATAGAGTACTTTAGGGACCATATCTGAATTTAGGGTACATAAGGAAATATAGAGACCGGACTGAGTAGAGTCATTGAGAAATTTGAGAAACTAGTTGCACCAGTGTCATTTCTTCAAAATAGTTACATCCTCAGTAGAAAGTGTCAAAAAGTATTTATCAATAGTATATAAATAATTAAGCGAATTTCCACGTATTCGGTCTTACGGCCATTATTGAAGTCAACAAAAAAGAAGACATAAAAAACATATGTAAAAAAAAAAACACATTTTTATTAAATCTTGAAATCCTCTCCTCAACGTTTCGACCACACTGCGGGCCTTTTTCAAGCGTCGATACACACATCTATAATACAATAAAAATACTTTGTTTTTAAAAGAATAATAAACTAAATAGTTACAAGATTTTTTACACAAACTGAGATGGTGATTTTCCTAAACCGAAAACGAATTTTAATCAACATACCTGAGTCAAACAAAAAAACATGTAATGGTTTTTGATAAAAAGAAGTCATTTCAAATGATTTGAGAATAAAAACTGTTGTTTTCTCCAAATTGAAGCCTCAAAGATAATATTTTGAAAAGTCGTAATTTTTGAGGTGAGAAGTTACCAATAAACCTCGGATGGAAAGGCGCGCCAAAGCTTGAGAATAAATTGAATGAAATGTTATTGAATCGAACAGAAGGAATCTTAATTGTTAATGCGTGATGGTCTGATAAATTTGGTTTATATTCATAATTTCTGTCTTTAAACTTATTGAAGTTTTGGTATATTTATTGATAAAAATTGATTCGACGATACGTATTTTGAAAATATGATTTTCTCTGGCCAAAATTGTAATATTATCGAAATCAAAAATATGGTTAAATTCCCATGAGTGTTGTGATAAGCCAGTGTTGAAATTACCAATTCTACAATCTGTTTTATGTTCATAGATTCTACTTTTTAGCCCCCTGCCAGTTTCACCTATGTAGTTTTTATCCAACCAGTGCAATTTATTAAATATACAACATTGGACAAATTTTATTTAGTGTCAGTATCTTTTTTGTTGATTATTTATCAATAGTGCCATGAGTCCGAGACCTCCAAGCTGTGGAGTCAGATGGAAATTCCTGGCATCTCATTACAAAATATTGTCATCGAGTCGTTTTATGTTTGGTATTTGGAAGCTGTTTGACAAACTGTCAATTGTGAGACGATAAGATACTCACGATTGATTTCGTGCGTTCAGGTCGGGCGGAAATAGGCGGTGGAGGAGGTTCGTCTTCCTGTTCAGAACTTGTGGCGCAGGCATCCGTTGGTGTGCTGCTAGGACTACTACTGCTTACTCTGTAACGTTACTATATCTCAAAACAAAAACAGACACCAGCGAGTGTAAAAGTTGAAAAATTTGCTCAAACTCACCTGCTAAGGGAGTGCTGTGAATGCGAACTTCCGGAAGCCTGTGACATCGCTTGTCCTCGCATGTTTCCCAGTCCAACACCAATACTGACTCCAATGTTCCGGGGACTGCTGGCTCTTTCTATGGGCGCTTAGAAAAGATTACTGCAGTTTATAAACAAATTCAGACACAGATTTCTCGTCGTCTTTGTACCCCTCTTTCATTTATACTTCGACGACGAGAATGTTTCTTTCAAACCGCGAGTTTGTTCAGGTTGACCACTTATACTTTGAACACAAATTCCCAATTTTCCTGGTTTAAGTGAAAATCTATTTTATTTTCAAAGGGAATAGTTCAATTTTTATCAAAAATAAATTTATCCAAACAGATGATCGATTTTTTCAACAAAAGAATTAAATTTTTAACCAAACACCTAATGTTCCAACCTACGAAAATGAATTTTCAAATACATGATCGATTTTTTCAACAAAATACTTCAATTTTTAACCAAATACTTATTGTTTCAACCTACGAAGATGAATCCCCAAACAAATTATTGAATTTTAAAACAAATAGATTAAACTTTAACCAAGAAATTGCGTGTTCAACCACGAGTTAAATTTACGACCAGGAAAGTTTAATTTTCGAAGAAGAAAAAATAAAATTTCTACTAAAAGATGAACTTCTACTCTATAAGGACAAATTTACAATCGGAAAAGACGGATTTTAAACAAATAAATTATTACCCGACCATAAAAGATTACTTTTTAGCAGAATCGTTTTTTTTTCAATCAAATAATAAAATTTTCCACCAAAAAGTAGACTTTATATTCAAAATAGATGATTTCTGAATCCAAAACATAATATTAGGGTCTTCAAATGAGAAGAAAAAAATCTTAACTAGAAAATATTACTTTTTAAGAAAATAATTCAAATTTCAACAAATTAATACAATTTTCAACGGAATAGTAGAATTTGCAACCATAATTCAACCAAAAAAGACTACTTTTCCGCCAAAATATGAATTTGCAGTCCAAATGGAACATTTTTCCATACGAAAATACGAATGTTCAACAGAACAGTGAAATTGTCAGCTAAGAAATAACTTTTCAAACAAAATAATTGACTTGTGAAACAAAAATGAACAATCCCACCAAATAGAAGAATTTTAAACCAAAAGAGATTAATTCTGAACCAAAAATGTAATAGTCCATCCTTCAGATAATAAGAATTAACATCGAACTGGAAAATATATGTCTTTCCAATTAATAAAGATCAATTCTGAACGCAAAATAAAATCGCCACCTCTTCAATAAAAAAAAAATTCACTTTAAACTGAAAAAGATAACTTTCCTACAAAAAGATGAATTTCAAAACCAGAAGCTCGAATTTTTTATCCAAAAAGGCGATTGTCAATAAAAAAGTTGAACTTTCGACCAAAAGAAATTAATTCTGGTCAAATATGCGGCCATCTTTTTTCTATATAATTAGGGGGAAAAAAATAAAATGATCATACCAGGCATTACAGTGGTTCGTTGGTTTAAAAGTATTTTCTACTATATTTTTGGTTGAAAACTTTTTGTTGGAAACTCATATTCTTAAGTTGAAAGTTCAATAAAAATTCGTCTTGGCTTGAAACTTCATCGGTTTTGGTAGGAATTGGAAGTCCATCCGTTTCGGAAGAAATTGAATTTTTTTTTACTACAAAAAAAAAACAAACTTTTTGGTAATAAATTCACATATTCAGTTTAGAATTCGACTTTTATGTAAAAAATTGACATCTTTTATGGTTCAAATATCAACTATTAAATTTTCATTCCGGATTTGTTCTTTTTGTATAAAAATTCAACTAATTGGTTCAAAATTCGTCTTGAATATTACCATTTGGATGAAATGTCATCTATTTGATTTAAAGTTCCACTGTTTTATTAGAAATTGAAATCTTTTCGGTTTAAAACATCGATTAAAAAAATTTTTCATTCAGAATTAAAATTCATTGGTTGAAAAAAAAATTTTTTCTTGTTTCCGAACTAGAAAATTTTTCTTGGTTGTTCTGACACAATTCTGCTTTAGATTCAAATTCATCTTTTTTGGTTACAAATTTACTTTTTCGTAAACAATCTGTCTTTTTGGCTTAAAAATGAAACAATTCGGTTGAATTTGTTTTCCTTTCCCAACTCAAAAATTTCTCTTCTTCAAAAATTCCTTTGTCGGGTTGAAAATTCGTCTTTTTGATTTGAAAATTCATCCTTTCTAGTTAAAAATGTAATTATTCAGCTGAAAATCTACAATTTTGTTAAAAATTCAGTCCTTTTGGTGAAAAATTGGTCTTCTTTGGGTGAGGATTTAACTAGTTATTTGAGACTTCATAGTTTTGTCCAGAATTCAACTCTTTGGGTAAAATATAATTTATTTGAATTGAAATTGCATTTTCATGGAAATAATTTAAATCTTTCTTTATTTAAAACATCATTTATTATATTTTCTTTGAGAATTGGAAATTCAACTCTTTTGTTCAGAATTCATCTTACGGTTTAAAAATTTATCCTAACTGGTTGAAAATTTACCCATTGAAGTGAAAATTACACAATTTCGTTAGGAATTCAGTGTTTTTAGTTGATAATTGAGTGTACGGAATTCATATTTGTGTGTTGGGAATTCAACTGATTTGAAGGAAATTTTTTTTTTTTTTGGTTATTATTTTAATTATTTGGATGCAAATTTTATTATTTTGTGAAGAACTCATCCTTTTTGGTTCGGGAAATTTGTTATATTTGGTAGAAAATTAATTTTTTTCGGTGTAAAATTACACTATTTCGGTGAAAGTGAACTTTTTTGTTAAAAATTCATATTTTCGAATTAAAAATATAAACTGTTACATTTGACATTCAGATTCATGTTTTTGGATTTGAAATTCAATTACATAATCGAAAATTCAATCACTTGAATGAGAATTCAACTTTTTCGTTGAAAAACTAACTCTTGTATTAGAAATGAATTTTCTTGTTGGAAATTCACCTTTATTGAGTAAAAATGCAACTATTTGGTTGAAAATCAATCTGTTTTGGTTAAAGCTATAAGCATTTTGTTGATAATTGAACTAGTTCGTTGAAATATAAACTACTTTATTGAAGTTTAATTTTTTTGGTTGAAAATTTATCTGTTTTATTGCAAATTTAACTTTTTTGTTGAAAAATCATTTTTTCTTTTAATCAAATATGAACCTTTCAAATTAAAATTTGTACTATTCGATTTTCGGTTGGAAATTTATCAATATTAGTTTTAAATTCAACGATTCTGTTAAAAAAGTTGAAAATTCTTTTTCTTCGGTAGAAAATTAATCTGTTTGATTTCAAATTCATTTTTTTGGTTTAAAATTCAACTATGGATTAAAATTCAACATTTTCACTCAAGATGTTAGGATTTATAAGCCTTTTGAATTGGATTTGTGTAGTGTCAAATTTGAAACATTCTAGATCCTTTTTTGAACCAAATTAGAAAACTAATTGTTAAGGGAATATTTTTAATGGTTATCATAAAGAAGGACCTCCTTCAAAGAGTCTTGAATTTTCGTTCATGATTCTTGACAAATGAATTGAAACTTTGTGAAAAGGGGAAAATTGGGCCAAAATTCTCAATTTTAGGTGTTTTCGGGTTATTTTCAAATTTATAAAGAAAAAAAGGGAATAAGGTCCAAAAAAGAACAAACTGTAATTCCCGTAATACAGTGTCTACTCAAAGTCAGAAAAAAGATTCCTGACATTCCCAGGATTTTTGCAGGTATCTCTACATTTTCCCGGATATAATTTGATTCGATTGTTTTTTATGGTTTCATTTCAATAAGTAGAGATCTAAATATTATAAAATAATATTATCTAAATGAAATCTTTCATTCTAAAATATCATTTTACTTTTACGAATGAAAAATATTCTAATGTGATTTAGTCTTCCACTTTATCAAACAAATTTAGAAACGCTTGAAAAAAAATCCCTGACTTTTCCTGACCAGCAGAATTCCTTGATATTTCCAGGTTTTTCAGATGAGTAGACACTCTGTAATCTATTTAATTCAATTTTATTAATTTGCATTAAATTAATATTGCTTGTATTTCATCTTACCAACAACTCCGACCATTTTCGTCGTTTGCATGAACTTGGAACCTTTCGCTTCTTTACTGCTGTTGTCATACCAATTTAGGACGTCCAGCACTGCCTGTGGATTTTTCTTCTGCTCCTGCTTGCTGATGTTGCTGGACATCAGCAACCTCGCCCAGGCTTCCGGCATCCCCTGGAGGAGAAAAAACGACTTTAAAATTATGGTATGGAAGAAAAATTAGATAAGAATATTTTCTTATCAGGGAAAATACACCCAAGTAATCAGCAGGTGTTAGTGTTGTGATTAGTGGCCTAACTAGAAACGTGGAGGGCCCACCTGCAGACTATTTTCGGTGGTCCCTCAAAAAAAGAGCAGTTCCTGTTTTAAGAAAGAGACCGAACTATAAATTGCCTCATGGTGGACAATATTTTCAAATGAATTTAAAAATATAACAAATAAACACAGAAATGTATGAATTCATTTATTTAATTAACATTCAACACTGATAAAATTATTTTTAGAAAAGAAAATTTACAGTTTTTTAAATGATATTTTTTAAGAATTGAAAATGTTTGTCTCTTTTAAAACTTGAATTCGAACTGAATCAATAAAACCCAATGAGAAAATCCAACTATTTTTCTTTGAAAGTACCTTCTAAAAGCTGCAGAAATAATCTTTTATGGTTGAAAATTTCAAATTTTGGTTGGAAATTAAAACATTTCCTTGAAAATTCAACAATTTTCTGGAAAAGTCAACTTTCTTGGTTCAAAATTCAACTGCTTCGTCTAAAAATTTGCATTTTTTCAAGACTTGGGAAATTTAGTTAAATTTTTTTCTTTTCCCTTAGCTGGAATTTTTTTTCGAGTAAAATTAAACTAGTTAGTATCTTGAAAATTTGCCTTTTTATTTTATAAATTCAGATCGTTTCATAAACATTGCATCCTTTTCGGTTGAAAATACAACTGTGTTAGAAAATTATTATTTTTTTAAATGAGGATTCAATTGATTTTGATTTAAACTCAAAATCGCTTCTAGTTGAAATATAAAATATCACAATCATGGTTGAGAATTATTCTGGTTTTCTTGAAAATTCAATTACTGGGTTGGAATTGAAACTATTCTATTAAAAATTCATTTTTTGGTCAAAGATTTATCATTTTAATTAGAAGTGGATCTGTTTGGTTGAAAATTAAACTATTTTATTGAAAATTCGTTCTATTTTAGAAAATTATTCTTCCTAGACATAAATGCAACTGTTTGGTCAAAAATTTATTGATTTTAGTTTATGATTCAAATATTCTGTTGAAAATTCGTATTTTTTGTCGAATTTAACTTTTCACGATTTAAAAAAACATATTTTTTGGGTGGTGGAGAATCCGTTACTTCTTTGAAAGCTGAACTCTTTTTTTGAAAATAAATCAATCAATCTTCAATAAGACAAATTAATTCTTATGGAGTTCAACTTTTAATCAAGCAGTAGAATTTTCAACCAAGAAGATTAATTTTCGACCAAAATAGTTGGGACTTTCAACTAAAAGAGATGAAGCTTCAAATCAAAAAACGAAATTTAACATTAATCCGGAAAGACACTGGAATCTTCCGACCAAAAATATGAATTTTCGACAAGAAGAATGCAATTTTTAACCGAATAGTTCGAATTTTTACCAAAATAGTTTAACTTTTCACCCCCAAGGATCATTTTTCAATAAAACAGAAAATTATTGAACAAAAAAAATTTTGGAAGGTAATTCTACCAAAACAGATCGAGTTTCCGAACAAAAGACGGAATTTCACTGAAAAGTTGAATTTCCAAAAAAGAACAAATTTTGAGTGACGAAAGAAAAAACCATTTCATCTGAATTCTTGGAGCTTTGTGCCTAAAAGACAGTTCAATTTCGAACCCAAAATAGGATTTTTTATAAAAAAATTAATCTGCAACCAAACAGTTTGATTATCCACTGAAATAGTTTAATTTTTAACTTAAAAAGATGAATTTTGAACCGAATTGATGAATTTTTAACCAAAAAAGATGATCAGAAGAAGAATCTATCAAAAGAGATGAGTTTTAAACCCAAAAGAGAAATTTTTAACAGAACAGTTGAATGTTGAACCATAAAGATGATTAGAAGGTATTCCTACCAAGAGAGAAAAATTCCAAACCAAAAAGATGGAATTCAAGGAAAATTCTGAATTTTGAACCAAGAATGATTTTTCATCCAAGAAAGAAGAATAATTTTTAAAATGTTGGAGTTCAAAGCCTTTAGGACCAATTCTCTACAAAGCAGTTAAATTTTTAACCCAAGAATTTTAATTTTCAAATGAAAAAAAAAATTATAAACAAACAGTTCAAATTTCGACGAAAATAGTCAAATTTCAACTCCATAAAATCAATTTTTAACAGAACAATTTAACTTCTACTAGAAAAATGAATCTGCAATCAAATAGAATTATTTTAAAATGAGACAATAATAGATCAGGAGAAATTTCTCTCACTTGAGATTAGGTACTTAACGAAAAAGATGTGAAATTCAACTAAAAAGGTGAATTTTAAACCAAGAAAGATTTTCCAGTGAAAAAAGGAAAACAATTTGAACCAGATTGTTCAAGTTTTGAGGCTAAAAGAATGATTTTTTACAAAGCAGATGATATTTCAACCCGGAAAGTTATTTTTCAAAAAAATAGTTCAACTTTTACCAAAATAACTTGCAACCCAAAAATACAAATCTTTAGCAGAATAGTTGAATTTTGAAGAAAAAATACGAATTTTTAACAAAACGAATGCATTTTTAATCAAAAAAGATGATAAGATCAAATTTAACAAACGAGTTGAATTTTTATCCATGAATTGAATTATATTCAAGAAATGAAAAAACAGTTTTGATATTACTGTTGAACTTTCAAGCCTAAAAACGAGTTTTCTACGAAACAGTTGAATTTTCAAACCGAAAATCTAAATTTTGAACGAAAAAATTATTTTCCAAAAAAATTGTTTAATTTTTCCCTGAAATTTTTGAAGTTTTAACCCAAAAAGACGAATGTTGAACAAAGGCGTTGAACTTCAGCAATTAGGATGAATTTCAACCCATAAAAGAATTCCAGTCAAGAAATGAAAACAATTTCAACCAAATTGCTAGAAGTGAATTTTCAACAAAAAAGCTATTTGTAACCAAATAGTTAAATTTACTACCAAAATAGTTGAACTCAGAACAAAAAAAGTCCGTTTTCAATTAATTTTAAACCAAAAAAGGATTTAAGTCCAGAAATAAAACCATTTTTAACAAAATTTTCAAGCTCTAAAGCCAACAAGACGAGCTTCGTACAATGCAGTGGGATTGTTAACCCAAAAATATGAATTTTTAACAAAATAGTGGAATTTTCAACCAAAAAGACGAATATAAAAAAAAACAGATAAATTTCAGAAAAAAATTTCAAACAAATTGTAGAAGTCTTGAGCCAAAAAATTAGTTTTCTACAAAGCAGTTTAATTTTTACCCCAAAATTATGATTTTGCAACAAGAAAGTTAATCTCCAATCAAATAGTTCAGTATTCTACCAAAATATTTAATTTTTCAACCCAAAAAAGACGATTTTTTAATAAACAATTGAACTCCAACAAGGGATACAAATTTCCAACAAAAGAAGAATTCCAGTCAAGAAATATGAACAATTTGAAACAAATTGTTGAACGCGAATTTTTAACAAAGAAGTTCATTTCAAACCAAATAGTTCAATTTTCTACCAAAGCCTTCCTACTCAAACATTTATTTTTGCTGTAAAAAAACTAGGTACCAAGTAAAAATATCCTTTCCAGCTCTGATAACTCTAATAATTTATAAAATAAGATTTATAATAAGAGAGCATTGCCAGCATGATTATTACACAATCATGGAATAAAACTGGTTGAATATGATATAGTAAATAATCCGATCAGCTGAAAATATCAGTGAAAACAGGTAGAGGCATGAAAAGACGTTTCACAAATAAGAATTAAATTATATGGAAAACTCCGAATTCAATAATCAAACACGTTTCATTTTTAACAAACCTTCTGAAAACTTATGGATTCTCTATAAAATGTGAAAAAATAACAAAAAATTAATCCAGATAAATTTCAACAATAATTATTTCTACAGGATAGAGTACAGAAAAATGTGTTTCTCCGAGGAAATTCAGTTTTTAGATAAAGATAAATTTCTAACCAAAAATTGAATCTTTAATAAAATAATACAAAACTTGAAATGAAAATAAAATAATTAAGTTTTCAATGAACGAGGTGAATTTTTCAACAAGAAGATCAATTTTCTTACAAAAATACAAGGTTTTAACACAATGCATGAATTTTCAACCAATAATAGAATACATAATTGGATTCTTAAAAAGATTTCTTCAAATGAAATAATGAATCTTCAACCAGAAAATGAATAAATATGAATTTTCTACCAGAAAATATGAATATTTAAAAAAATACACGAATTTCCAACATAAAAAGAGAATTTTTCAACCAAATAGTTGAATCTTGGAAGAAAAAACATTTTTAAACAAGAAAAGAATATTGTTATTTTTAGCAGAAGAGATGCATTTGCAACAAAAATGATGGATTTTTTACTAAAGAGTTTAAGTTTTTCCAAAAAAAGGCAAACTTCCAACAAAATGCATGAATTTTTAATCAAATAGTTGAATTTTACCCGAAAAACGCTGAATTTTCGACGAAGAGTAAAATTCCTAAATTGTCAGTAAAAAAATCGATTTCGAACCGAAAGAAATGAATTCTCAACCAATATGTTATAGTTGGATTGCCTATACGAAAGAGATGATATTTCAACTAAAATAATAAATCTAAAATGAACAACTTTTTTTGACACAGAAGTTTAACTTTCTACGAGGTAGTGGAATTTCCAAACAAAAATTTGATTCCTCATCTACAAATCTAATAATTTTCACCAAAAAGTTACATTTCAAAACAAAAAAGACGATTTTTCTACGAAACAATTGAATTTCCAAAAAAAAAATAATGAATTTGTAACAAAATTGTTTTAATTTTTAACCAAGAAATAAATAGTTCAATTTTCAATCCGAAAAAATAATAGTTGAACTACAAAGAACAAAATAGTTCTCAACCTAATAGTTGAATTCTCAATCATAAAGATGCAGTTTGAAACAAAATTATAAATCTACAACCAAAAGAAAACAAGATTTTACAAAGTAGTTCAGTTTTAAGCACAATTGTTGAATCTTCAAAAAATAGATTCATTTTTCACCAAAAAATTGCATTTACAGGACAAAAACTCGAATTTTTAACCAAAAAGATAAATTTTTAAGAAAATAGTTGAATTTCCAATCAAATTTTCTATTTAAAAAGACGAAATTTTAGTTGAGTACATACATTTTTATTTGTTTGAAAAGAATAATTTTTGACAAAAATTAAATAAGTTCAAATGAATAAGCTGATCTCCAATGAAAATTGTTGAATTTTGAACAAAATTAGATTTTGAAACAAACATAAAATTTTTAACCAAAACGAACCATTTATTTTCAACCACCAATGGTTGGATCTTCAACTGGAGAGATGAATTTTAAACAAAATTGCTGAATCTTCAATCATGATAGTAATATTTTAGGTTGAGAAAATTGATTTCCGACCAAAAAAGAAAGTATTCAATTTCGAAATTAATTTTTTTTATATCTTAGAGTGTTTCTATAAGTTTTTGAAAATTCTGAAATTGCAAGTTTCCTATATTCATGTTGCTATCAACCGCCACAACAACTAACAGTGAAAATTAAAAATGGTTAATAAAAAAGACTAGCGAACTATGTTTCGGGAGTAGCTGAAGAAGTAACGATTTCTAAAGTTACTGTTAGTGGAAAAATGTAACGAGTGAACAATTCATTTACTTATTCACAAAAGAAATAAAAACTATGAAAATCGAAAAAATTTCAATAAAAATGAAAAATCATTTTCTGCCCTTAGCACCAACTTCCTTAAAATTGATTTCTAGGGCAATAAAGATTCAATTCACTAATCATCAGAAGCACTAAGAACACAAAAGTCTAAGTCCCTAGTATGGGGTATTTGTGAAGTAAGATTGAGCAATACAGGTTTGCTATTAGGGCCCGGTTCCAACTTTCTGAAGGGGAACTAGATACTTCCCATCACTACTAAAATGAAAAAACAGATGAAAAATAATTTTCTGTTCTTAGCGCTAACTCCCTTAAAACATATTTCTAGGGTAATAAAATTCACTAGTTATCAGGAGCACTAAAAACAGAAAAATCTAAGTGCTTGAAATAGGGTGAATCAAAGCGATCAGACAACAGGTGTTCAACTTGATTAACAAGAAAGCAGAAAACTGTAAGCGACGTTGACTGAAGCTTTTTAATAAATACTGCCTACACTATTATCTATTAAGGTGGTCCTAAAAAAAGTAAGTTTGAAATTTTTCAAAGTCTCACCATCTCATTTTGTTTCATTTGGTGGAAAAAAATTTCCCTTATTCATCGAGATATGAACAAAAAATTACAGGCAGGCCTTGATCCTTAAGGACTTTTGAACTAGGCCCTAACCTCAAAATGGAATTGCCTTATTTTGCTCCACAACTACTAAAATTACAAGTAGTGTAATTATCTTTCATGAAGTAAAATGAGCCAATCCAATTTTAATACAAGGGCCTAGTTCCAACACCCTCGAAGAAATCCTTTTTTACTGATTCAGTTTTGGAGACGTCTCCCAAGTATTTGAAGTTTAAAACGGAAAAATAATCAGATAGTCTCTTTCAGGAAACAACCCATTTTTTATTTTCCTTCTAATTTTCAAAAGTATTTTCATAAATACCAATTTTAAATGAAATTTCATTCACGTGATTTCTATCTTTTTTTCTATTTTGAAATTGAATGAAATTACTCAAAAATAAGAAAAAATTAGTAGTTCGTATAGATATTTTTAATCAAAACCAGATTTTTTTAAATAAAAAAAGTGAAATGTTGAACTAATAGTTACATCCATTACCAAAACAGATTAAATTTCAGCCAAAAAAGATGAATTTCCAACAGAAGTGTAGGGACGTCAAGAAATACTTTAAAATAAGTTTCAAGCAAAATTGTTGAATTTTCAAGCAAAAAAGGCAAATTCTCTGGAAAGCAGTTGACCCGAGAAGATGAAATCTCAACTAAGAAGGTTCATTATTCAGTCATATTGATGAACTTTTAACAAAACAGTTGAACTTTCAACTAAATAGTTGATTTTTAGAAGAAAAAAGACAAATTTTGTAGAAAACAGTTGAATTTTCAATAAAAACGTTCATTTTTACCCAAGAAAGAACAATTTTCAAACAAATAGCACAACTTTAAACTAAACAGTTAAATTTTCAACCAATTACTTGGTTTTTCCATAAAAAAAAAGAATTTTCTTAAATATAGTTAAATTTTCAACCTGAACCGCTACATTTACAACAGAAAAGTTTATTTTTAATCAAGAGAGATACATTTGCAACTGAAGAGTTGGAGTTTCAACCCCAAAAATTGAATTTCAAACACTTAAGTTCGTTTTCAAACAAAAAATTGAATTTCAAACACTTAAGTTCGTTTTCAAACAAAAAATAAATTTTCAATTCAACAGTTAACTTTTCAACTAAAATAGTTGAATTTTAACCAAATAGTTGATTTTTTCATAATTAAGACCAATTTCAAACCAAAAAATTGAATTTTTAATTACACTGTTGAATTTTTAACCGAATAGTTGCATTTTTAACAAGAAAAATTGATTTTTTAGGGAAGACGAATTTCCTAAAAAATAGTTGGATCATCAACCCGAAAAAATTCATTGGTTGTTATTGGTCATATTATATTCTTTTGTATATTTCTTTTTTGTTGGCAACTCAATAAAGATTTATTATTGTTATTATTATTTCTAAGCCAGAAAGATGAATTTCCGAACAAATAGTTGATTTTTAAATAAAAAGAGAAGAATCTACTAAAAAACAATTGAACTCCGAACCCGGGAAGCTAAATTACGAACGAGAAAGTTTATGTTTGACCAAGAAAAATAGATTTTTAACAAGATGATTGATTTTGAGACGAAGAAAGACGAATTTCGTGGAAAACAGTTGAATTTTCGACATAAAAAGTTGAATTTTTCAACAAAAATGTCCATTTTCACCCAAAAGAGAACAGTTTTCGAACAAATAGTACAAACAATTTAACTTTCAACAAAAAAGGTAATTTTTAACAGAGAATTATACATTTTCATCCCGAATAGTTAAATTTTCAACCCAAAAAAATTGAATCTCAAACACTACAGTTCATTTTCAAACAAAAAGATACATTTTCAATGCAAGAGTTGAATTTTCAACCAAATAGTTGATTTTTTTATCAAGAAGACCAATTTTCTACCAAAAAAAAAAAATTTTTATTGAACAGTTGAATTTTTTACCAAATAGTTGCATTTTTAACAAGAAAAATTGATTTCTTAAGTAAGACGAATTTCCTAAAAAAACAGTAGGATTATAAAATTTCGTTATTTAGGCCTTAAGGATCGAGCCGTACCTCTAATTTTTTTTTCAACTTAAAAAAAAATCAAGAAAATATTTGTTCACCATATAAGACAAAATGAGAGGGTGAGACTTCGAATAATCCAAAACTTTTTTTTTTTTTTTTTTGATCACTCAAATTTTATTTCCAAACAACGTGAAATATTTAAAACCGCAACATAAATTAATGATAAATAAGAACTTGGTGAATAAACAAAATGCAATCAAACTAACTCTTGGGTCATTTCAATTTACTTACTTTTACTGGCAGCTTGAAAAAAATACGTGACGAGTTAGTTTCCCTTGTGATTAAAATAATAGACATAAGAAGCATCAGACAAAGTATCGGCTTACTGCATCGAAATATTCTTTTTTTTGGATCGATGTCTTTTAATTTTCGTTGTTATGGTACGGAAATCCAAAGTCGTGAAATAAATATTATTTCAGAAAATGGACCATAATTGAAATCACTAAATTTTTTTTTCCTTTTACTCTGTATCTTGGAAACATTCTGGCAGGTTTTTATTTTGTCTTTGTTTTTTGAACGATTTAAATCAGGGTGGCCGCAAAACTCTATTTTCAAAATTTCCTGACTTTTTCCTGATTATCGCCTGTTCATTTTTCCTGTCCATTAATATTTAAAGACAAAAATGTGAAATTCTACGAAACAATTTTGAATTTTAATTTATTCATATGTAATTTACAATATTTCATTTAAAATTTGCAGGGGTGCCACAGACTAATGTATTTGGAAAATGGTGAGAAAGGACCCATTCAAACTGGAAAAGTGACAGAACTGCCTAAATTTACTAACGTGCATTTGATGCTACTGATATTCATTCGAATTTAAAAGATTTCACAAGCATGTGATGAAATTGATGAGAGTTCTATGTGAATTTGAACGAATTTTGGATATATTCGTAAGACTATAAAACAATTCGAATTTATTTTGGAATATCTCAAGAGAATTGGATTTTCTTTCTAATTCCAAATATTCCTTTGAGTATAGTAAATCTGGAGTGGTGTTAGAGAAACTTGAGGGAAATGGAAAGAATTCAATGAATACATAAAAATTGAAAATGAATTCCTTGCGACTTTCATGTGAGTTGAAAACAATCAAGAAATATTGAGGAATTCATTGGATTTAGTATAAGTTTGAAATGAGCTTGAAAAAATTCAAAGAAATCCGAAAGAATTCTATGAAATTCGTAAAAATGCAGGGTGAGATTTAAAAACTTAAAACTGAAAGAAACAAAACTAGAAAAACATCAATAAAATTGAGTAGAGTTGAATGAATTTACAAGAATTCAAGTTAAATAAAAAATTGAAATAAATTCCATGGAGATATTATTAAATTTTTCGAAATAATTCACGTAATTGGAATATTTATAAAATTAGGTTAATCTGTAAGAATTCGAGGGAATTCAAAGACTTTTTAGGAATTTCAAAGAGTTTTATTTTTCATGAATTTCTCTAAAGTTTGAGTGCAGCAAACAGAATTATTTCAACAGAATTCAAGTAAATTCAAGAAAAAAGTTAAAGGAAAAGAAAATAATAAAATAAAATTAGGGATAATTGAGAGGAATTCTGGGACAGTGAGAACAAAAATATTTTTAAAAATCTTCGAATTAATGAAATTTGAAGTACATTCAGAAAAATTCAAGGGGATTTAGGAAGAATTGGATGAAATTCCTCAGAATTCAAGGTAGAAAAATGCAAGAGAATTCGAACGAATAAAAAAAATCAAGATGGACCATTAGGGATTCACGTGAATTACTAATGAACGGAAAATAATTTGAAAAATGAAAAATATCCCATTCATTCATTTGAATTAAAGTGAATATGGAACAAATGTTTGAAATCCCTTGATATCATTCAAATTATCCGAAATTTTTTTAAGAATTCTGAATATTTCAAAATACCCCAAAATATTTTGAATATTTTGGAATCTCTTGAAACTTTTTAGCGCTTTTGAAAATTGTTTGGATTTTTCAAGAATACTCTAGAATCTTTTAAAATACCTTAAAATTTTTGGAATCAATAAAAAAAGTAATAATGAATTAAAAACAC
>WSXT02213180.1:0-17556 GCA_011762715.2 Neuroterus valhalla | reverse complement strand
CCTGAGTGTTTACCTTCGCCTAGCCAGTCGTCGCTTCAAATCTGGTTCGAACTGGATTTCTAATTTCTCTCGCGTCAGAATCACAACCCCCGACACTGGCACTCGTCTAGGCGGTAAGTATATTTGTAGGTGCGAAAGAAATTGTAACACGCGAGTGTAGCGATGGAAAAAATGTGTGTTTGCAAAAGAGAAGATTCGAGGATGACTAGAGGATGAAAAAGTAGATGACCGGAGTATAGGTATGGCCAGTATGGAGTTATGGAGATGAGAATAATTGTTATGGAGAGCATAAGACAGTATAAAGTATACATGAGAGATACATATACCTATTCTTAGATGAGTTCAGGAGCAAGTTATAGCTATCTAGTTTATGAAGAGGAACTAAGGAAAGGGTTATGAAGCAGAATTGCTCAAGCGTGATCTCAGGGGGTATTATGAATAATGAGTGGAGGAGGAATCTGGGACATTGGGATAAGAGGAACTCAGATACAAAATAAGGGTTGGATGTCATATGCGAGTAAAGGTTAGAGAATGGCGAAGGATATATAAAGAGATGTCGTTGAGAAGAGGCGATGAAAGATGGGAAACAATCTCAGAGTCCAGGTACAACAGCTGATAAAGAAAAGAGAGGTGAGGCGCTGAAACGAGGTAAGTAGAGCTGGAATACCCGAAGAAGATTAGAAAGGGAAGCAAATCAAAGCAATTCTTTTAAGTATGAAGGTAGGGATAAGCATAAGGGCTGGAATTATGGGTGGATGTGTTAGAAAGATGTACAGGTGGCAAAAGGGGAGAGAAGAGTAGGAGAGAGGAAAATGAGTGGATTTCGGGTGAGAATGGTCAGGATAAGAAATGGATGAAGAAGCTGGAACGCTTCAAATTTCTGGATGTTAGAGGAAATAGAATCCGTAAAAGGGAGGTTGTATAAACAAAGAAGGGGATTTAATCATTCAGAGACATGGAAAATAAAAGTAGTACCATTTTCCTTCATTCTAGGGTCCTCCTGGAATTCATGGAAGCCCAGGTCCAAAGGGTCAAATCGGATTTCCGGGTATAGAAGGTCTTTTTGGTCAAAAAGGTGATAAGGGTGACCCTGGACCTCAAGGACCCCGAGGAAACAAAGGAGATAGGGTATGATTCATGAAAATTCTGAAATGAAATTTATTAGGTATTTATTATTGATAATATTATTTTCCTATTCTGCACATCAAATTTTCAGGGTATGACTGGAGTTCCTGGATATCCCGGAGTCGACGGTGTTCCCGGAAACCTGGGTCCTCCAGGTAGTCCAGGTCTTCCTGGTCGTGATGGTTGTAACGGAACAGACGTAAGTTGATGATATTGCAGCAATTAACAAAAAAACCATTATTCTAAATAAGTTTTATTGTTATTCTGATTTATTGACCGATTTCGGAAGTGGGATTTTTTTGATGATTTCTGTGTTCCGTTTGTAGGGTTTGCCAGGTCGTGATGGACGTCATGGAGAACCAGGTCCACGAGGTTTTCCTGGAGCCATGGGACCCAAGGGAGAAAAGGGACAATCAGCCTATGTGGGAGTGATTCCTGTTGGAGAAAAAGGAGAGCCTGGACTCGACGGAATTCCTGGTCCACCTGGAAATCCGGGACCAGAAGGACCTCGAGGTCCTCCTGGTACCAAAGGAGAACGCGGACAATATGTACGTACATTCAAACCAAAATAGTTCAGAAACTGTGCAAGAAGTATTAAAAATCAATAGAACTCAGAAAATTATCGAAAGTTGTAATAATTTAACAATACGAAAAGGGCGCACCGGGACCTGTAGGACCAAAAGGAGATAAAGGTCACATGGGACTTGGATTCGAAGGACCCAAAGGAGACAAGGGACAGAAAGGTCCACCTGGACTTCCGAGTCCAGGTTTTCAATCTGTAGAAGGTGGAATTTCTTCGAAGGGTTCACCTGGAGAACCAGGACCAAAAGGAGATAGAGTAAGTTTGTGAAATTATTTATTAACACTCACGTTTTTTTCTTCTTTGTAGGATTGATCGTAATATTTATAAATTTTACATGGAAGATTAAAGAATTTATGGTTATTCATAAAATATAGGGAATGGTTTTTTCTGATGAACCTTTTACAATTAACTAATTAAAAATTGATAAACAAAAAGAAAATATCTCCTTATTCAAAACGAATCGATTGACCTTAGATAATGATAATAATACAGTTCGTTGCAGAGGTACTCATGGTAGTCCATAATTTGCAAATTCAGAAGCACCATAGAATCATTCAGAAAAACGAAGTAAAAACCCCCGAAAATCCATTCACAGTTCAATAATTTTCACTTCATTTTTTTTAAATTCATTTATTTGTAGGGTGATAGAGGATCGGAAGGACCACGAGGCGAACCAGGTGCTACAGGAGAATATGGAATACCTGGAGTCGCTGGAATGAAAGGAGAAAAGGGTCTTCCTGGAGCTCCAGGAGTTCGAGTGGGTTTTTATTTGATAATTTTGTATTACCTTAAAGTGTTACTCTCATCGTTAATAATTTCGATATTGTATGCAACTAGGGTAGGGACGGATTTGCTGGTCCCCCGGGTCCTATTGGTCTCAAAGGAGACAGAGGTTACGATGGCCTAAATGGACTTGATGGACGACCTGGAACAAAAGGAGAACCTGGATTAGATGGACCTATGGGTATTTCTGGTATCAGAGGACCACCAGGACCACCTGGCGTGAGTGTTATTTTTTTCATTTGGGTAGAATAATATCTGAAACTCCTGGGAGTTGAAATTAAAATCCGAAAATCCAAAGAACCGTTTTGGACAAACACCTTCAAACATGTCTATTGAAATTTCGAAAAACAACATGAATATGAAAAAGAGGAGGGATGAAAGAGAAAAGACTACAATTGAGAAGCTATTTGAGAACATCTTAAATCATAGGTGTCCAACGCGTGAGCAACGGTTCAAATAACTGTCACTCGTCAATCCCCTCTCTTACCACCTTGGATGCGTCCATGGGATGATCCCGATGTGGAAAGGGGTCCCCAGCGGCCGGGCTGTGTGAACAGTGCGCGCAAGGAGGCGTGGTCAGGCGTAGTCAGACGAAGCCCGTGGTGGAACGAGGAGGGAATTCTCTATGAAGCGCTCGGAGAAGGGAAAGAAAGAACCAGCGCGTCAACCTTGCGTTGGACACTACTAGAACATATAATTTGACAAATTACTTTCAGTAAAGCACAAATCAATTGCTAAACATTTGCTGCTACAGTAAGAATCATCTTGAACCATCCTCTCAGCAATGGATGATTTCAGCCGTAGGACGGCCAACACCATACACCAAGCTTGCATTCCCTCTCCAATCTCAACAAAGCCAAATAGAACAGTAATTGAAGTACACAATCAGAATAAACACATCAAAATATTATGCGCAGATGAAGGCAACACAACAGTAATAATAAAGGATTTGCAGTCTCCATAAAATGCACTAGAACAACATTCCACTCATACTGATCGTCAGAACAATAAACGTACTAACCTACAATCTAGTTCGCTTCTACGTCAAAGATTTGAATCCTTTTACAGGAAACTCTCGATTACTCATGTCCGAAATCCTTTTGACTTCTTCAGGATGAGACAACAGATTCACAGTGAACCCCAAGACATCGCAGTGATTTTTGATGTAGCATCTTCATTCACGAAAAAATCATTCTTCAAAGTTATCGATATTGTCGAAACCTTTGCGGGCTCCCCTTCTGATTTCTGCTAGAACCATGTCTCAATGATACTCACTTATCTTTCAATGACCAAGTGTAAAAATAAACCTCAGGATCAGAAGTTGGATCTCTAATCTCAACTGGAATAGCCAATATGTTTTTTGAAACATCTGGAAACAGAATCTCCATCCAATCCAAGCCTAACCTTGAATTCCAGTGCCCTTAGGTTAAAAATTTTTTTCTCATCTAGAGACATGCATTGGATAAAGTTTACAGGTTTTCTTATTTCATCAACCGATTACCCCCTGAAATCCAGCTAGCTATTGCAGTTTGAGAAAACGAGAAATTGAGTTTCTTCGGCTTAATAGTTTACAAAAGATCTGTAAAAAAATGAAGACATGTAGTTCACAGGAAAAACACCTATGCAAACAGTCACCTGCATGCTTCCTTCGACCAACACTCATCTCAAAAGTAATCGATCCTCAACTATATTATAAACAGACTTGTCTTTATAACTTATAAAGGTAACTTCCAAAAAGAATTTCAAAATGTCAAACAAATCATGCCACAGAACCGTACACTCAGAAAAACAAGGCAACACAAACTTCTGAAGGAAGAGAGAGAAACACGACCACCACCCTGTCCTACATCCAAAGTATCACATCACAGATAGGAAGAATTCTCAATGAACACAAGACCTAAATCAGATTCAAACCTGCGGAAAAAAGGACAACTTCTGAATAAGCCTTAAAACAAAGAGGCACCTTTCAGTGATTTGGGAGCATATAGAATACCTTTCTCTTGTGTCAAAATCTATATTCCTAAAACTGGGAGAGCAGTGAGCCAACGTATGCAGGAATATAAAAGTGACATCAAGCTAGAGCATTCCACTCGACCAGCAATAGCTGAACAGTATACCGAAGCAGGGCAAAGAATTTTATATGACGAAACAACCGTCATCGCAATAGCAAACCGTCAATTCCTGAAAATGCACAGAGAAGCAATCGAAATTCCAAAACCCTCTAATAACATGAACAGGGACAATAGATATGATACCATCTCATTCGGCTTTCTGTTTTACCAGGTTCATTAAAAATGTCTTGATTGGTTCTTCCTCGAAAGGAATATCAAATCACACATTCGTGCTTGCATGGATTTGTTATAATTTTTAACACCTACCTTTGGTGTTCCCTCGAATTTTTTAGCAAATATTAGAATAATAACTCGAGTAACGAAAATTATCTTAACATATTTGAAAACACGACGTAAACATTCGTTTAGCTGAACTTGGGAAGAATCCCCACCACTGTCCCCCTCCGCATGGGTGTTTCTAGAGGTGACTTCTAATTAGTTGCGACCGTCAGTTGCTTTCTTCTGGGGGTACAGGGGGTCGCTCGAGTTCAGCTCAACAAGCGTGGGAGCGTTCAGGTAAATGAAAGTTCAGCTGAACGGAAGTCTTCTGTATAAGCAAGAGGATTCTCATAAACTTGATTTGTCGTTAGAAATTGGTGAAATCAACGAAGAAACTGTTTACTGCATCTGAAAGTTTCATCTTTACGTACTGAATTTATGTACCAGAAAGTTGGGGAAATGTTAATGCTAATAGAAGGCGGAAACCGCTTGTAGATGATTTTTCCGATGCAGCAACAAATTGATATCGAGAGTAAATGATACTACTTTCTCAGGAGCAAATTTGTTAAACACATTTGACCAAGCGGCTCCCATCCAATTTACATCTTCTGACACACAAACAAAGATATGGTGTATTTTGATGGCCAGAAACCTAGTGAATTCATCACTACGATTACCACAACAACAACAACAAACCCTTCAAACATCAGGATTTGTTTAAGGCTCATGAGGGAATCTCATACAGAGTCCCGACACTTGTAGCTGAACATGAGAAAAGAATAGCCTTCGGACTTGGAAAGATTCCTCACTCTGTAATTTGTTTATATGCGTCAGGGGAATGCGTTTTGGGGAATGCGAGTTATGTCCGAGTCGAGGGGCGTCGCACTCTGAAATCTATTGAAATAATCGAAACATTGATCGACGATTTCTTACGAATTCATCTGATTGCAAACGTTAACGCTTTAACTTGTTTTCGCGAAGTGATGCTGATCTATCGGGCACGTGCATATACGCATGCGCAGAGCTTCTCGGTCCGAGTGCTGAAGGTCTAACAGTTCCAAAACTCAACATCTCAGAAGAGATAGTTCGCAAAGAAGTAACTTTTGCTTCACGTAGGAGGATGATATAGAAAAACGCGAACCATCTTATAACTGGTTTATAGAAGGATTAAGGCCATAGAAAGTGAATGGAGATACACATAAATTCATTCTGGAAAATTCAAAGGTAAGAAATCATACGAGTGAAGAGGAAGCTGGAAAGAAATCCTACATACCTCAAGTAGATCAAAAGTTATGGAGATTTGAAGACGAAATTTGGAGTTTTTTGGAAAACAAAGCCAAAAATCTAAATACATACAACTTTGTGGACATTTTTTTCTGAAACCAGAAAAATAATATCACCTTATTTCCTCTAAAAAACATATTTTATCTCCGAAAGATTCTTCGACTGCAAGTGTGCAACCTGCTTGATATGAGATGGATTTGATCTCCAGAACCCCATTAAAAATAAATTCGATAATGGAATCCTTAAGATACAATCGTAAAAGAAGTGTTGTTCTCAAAATTACTCGAAACATTCGTAGGGCTTCGTAGTAGAACCTCGGTTCAGGCAGCACTCAACGTACGAAGCAAGCCTCACTCCAAGCGGAGGCGCGAACTACATGCGCTGACGCAGCCAATCGTATGCGCTGCCAAACCCTGCCAGGATCCACCAGGCAGTTGAGAGTGGGAGTGTATATAAGGCCGTGCACGGCTTGCAATCTGCACTCGTGCGCCAGCTGTACTGGCGACATATTTTCCAATTCTCAAGAGTGTCCTCATATGTCATATCCTTCAGCTTTGACTAGAATGCTTCCATATTTCAAGAAAAATTTCAGCTGGCCTTCAGCCGACAAAACCCAGGTTCACTGAATGCCAGGGAGAGAGCATCCTAAGATCCTCCTGAGTTTTGCCTGCTGAAAGATCTCTCACCTAGATGAGAGTGTTGAGTGAATACCGCAACGTTGATAGATACTTTGAATGTTATTGCATTGTGTTTTCAGAGTGATAAAAATGGAAAGGGGCGGAAAATAAAAAAAGAGAAGGAAGGTGTTCTGTACACAAGCATTTTGTCCTTGGTTCTTGTTTTTATTTCAGTTTCCAAGGCTTCCAGATAGCAACTTGATTGCTGGATGTAACAAAAATATGATAATTTGTTTTTCCGACTTTTAATCTCCCAAATCCCAGATTTGGAATAGATTCTTTAAATAGTGAATAATTATAAACAAGTTTATTCCAATCATTTTAGGGTGGTAAGGGAAGACCCGGACCACCAGGCGAGAAAGGACCTAGGGGATTCCCAGGTCCTTTCGGACCCAGAGGCTCGGATGGGATCCCAGGACTACCTGGAGTTCGAGGACCGATTGGTAATCCTGGAGGTCCTGGACTTGCTGGAGTACCTGGCCCTGAAGGACGACCAGGTGAAAAAGGAATGAAGGGAGAATCCGGAACCCCCGGTTTCCCTGGTCAAATGGGACCTCAGGGATTTATTGGACCACCAGGTCCTGCTGGACTCAGAGGTCCTCCTGGAGAAAAAGGATTGTCAATCATGGTGAGTATTTTTTTATCTCTTTGTGTACTGTTTAGTGATGGGTAAGTTAGTTTTGGAAATTACTAGTAACCGATATCGTCACAATGTGAGAATGTGACTTTTTCTCAGTTACTTTTGAAACTCTTGTTTCTCCCAAACTAGTTGGGAACCACTAGCTATTGCTCATTATGTTCTTATTTTGTTATATTCCAATCGGATATTTGTAACCTAAAATTTTATGTTGCAAATTAGGGACCAAAAGGTTTTGATGGTATTCCTGGAAATGATGGGAGCAAGGGACAAAAGGGAGAAAGAGGTTACCGGGGTTTGAGAGGACTTCCTGGAGATTCTTTGGAAGGAATACCTGGCTCTCCTGGAGCCCCTGGAAAACCTGGAGAAACTGGACCTAGTGGGAAAGATGGTATTCCTGGATTCCCTGGAATGCCTGGAGCAAAGGGAGATATTGGAGGCCGTTGTCAAGATTGTACACCTGGATATCCTGGTGTTAAGGGAGAAAGAGGATTGGATGGAATTCCTGGAGAACCTGGACTTCGAGGTCCACCTGGAGAATATGGACCATCTGGTGAGCCTGGCATTGATGGAAATCCTGGAATCCCAGGACCACCAGGACCTCCTGTAAGTATCTTTCCTTACAAAAATATTTTTTCTTATTATTTTAGCAGTCGTGATTCATGCCAGCTCTAGTTTTGGAAAAGGCATGTAGCAGTGAGTTAAACGTAGGGAACTATTCCGAATTTCAAATACCTACCTATGGATATTTTAGGACAAGCATGAGATTTGTCATAAAGAATTCGAGACTCTTCTGAGACCAACTTTCTAAGTTGAATTCTCAAATACACCTTTTCAGAGTGGAATCCTTAGATACAACTCTTTGCCGTGGAATCCCTAGATACCGCCCTTCACCATGGAATCCCTAGATACCACATTTTAGGGTGATATGCCCAAACACCATCTTTTCACCTCTACCCTCAGATACAACTTAATCGGAACTGAAACTTAGAGACCACTCTATGTGAAGCCTTTATCTTAAGACAACCTTTATCTTGCATAAATACAAAACGGATATCTTACCAAAAATATTATAGTCAAATTTGGAAAAAATGCAAGCAAGAAGAAACAAATTTCTAACCTAATAAATAAATTTTACATCAAAGAGATCAATTTCTTACTAAAAATAATGGAGCCCCAACGAGAGAAATGAATTTTCAAGAAAACAGTTCAAATCTTAGACGAGAAGTTGAATTTTCAAACGGAAGAGATAATTTTTAACCAAAAAGATAAACCTCCTGTACAAAAAATAATATTTCCCAACAAAAAATTTAAATTTCCAATATTGATTTACCACAAGAGATGCATTTTCAATTTGAGGAAGAAAGAATTTTCACCCAAATGGTACGAGATATGAATTTTCAACTAAAAAAATTAATTTTTGGTGAAAAAAAAACAACTTTCAATGGGAAACATCAAATATGACTAATTTTTTAACATAAATTTGAATTTTCTATTGAACATTGAAAATTTGGACCAAATAATGAAACAGTCAAATTTTCAATTTAGAAAAATCTTCGAACCAAAAATCAAAAATTTTCCGCAAAATGATTTTTGAGGGAAATAATTCAACTTTTAAAGAGGGAGTATAATTTTTTAACAGAAATAAAAATTTTCATCCAGTGAAAATTATTTCTCATGACAGAAAGGAGGTGAGCACAATTTTCAACAAAAAAGTTGAATTTACTAATTAGACGAACCTTTAACTGAAACAAATGAATAAATAAAATGTTATGCTAAAAAGTTGATTACTTAACCCATGAATAGCAATCATCAAGATAACTTTTGAATTTTCGGAAGGAGATAAAAAATTCTAATCAAGCAGATGATTTTAGTATCCAATAGGACTAGTTTCGGAAAATCTGGGTCATCTCCCGACCAAAGAATTGCATTTTTGAACAAAAAAGATGGAATTCCTCGAAATTGTAAGGTTTCCAAACGAAAAGACCATTTTTTGACCAACCTAGTAATATATCGACACTAAAAAACAAATTGCCAACGAAACTGAAGAATTTAAAAAAAATTGTAATCGAAAAAATTTGTATTTTCAATGAAAGGTATCCATTTCTAAGTCATGTAATGCATCTTTAACTTCAGTCAATACATTTTTATTCGGAAAAATTGATTTGAAAAAATTACCACGAATTTCACACAAAATAGAAAAATTTTCAACTAAGGACATAATTTTCAAGTTGAATAAAAAATGTTCAGAAAAAAGAGTGCATTTTTAACAAAAGGGTTAAGCTTTCCAAAAAATTGGTTTAGTTTGAAACCAAAATTTTCACCTTCGTATTTTATAGAATAATATCGTCTTTTCGTTCAGGATTAATATTTTGTTAGCGAATTCACCTACTTGTGTATAAGTTGCACAAAAAAAATTGCAATGATATATGAAATGATGAACTGAAATTATTAATAATGATGATTATTATATCCAAATTTGTAAACATAAGAGGAATATTACTATTCGATTTCCCAAAATAAATTGTCAACTGAAAGTGAAATAAGTAAACACATTTGCAGTTGAAAAAATTGATATTCTCAATACAAATTTTCGGATAAAAAATATTTCAACAATAAATATTTTAAACAAGAAATGATTTTTCGAATAAAATGATAAATTTTTAGCCTAAAAATACTAGTTTGGAACAAATGAGAGCATAGTTTAATTTTTAGTTGAAAAAAATGGTTCCTTTTTGAACAAATACAAATGATCTACAAATGATCCATCAAGAAGGATCAATCTTCTGCATAAAATACAAATCCACAACAAAACAAATGGATTTTCAAGAAAAAATTTGAATTTTATATGAAAAAAAGATCGGTTTTCATTCCGAGACGGGAATCGAACCCGCAACCAGACGGAATGGGTTCAGAGCTCATGCTTTAGCCCCCATGCCCAACTGCTTAGTCTGAAATCCATAACGATTCTCTGTAAAAAAATTTCTATTCTCTTTATGAACTTATAATGTTTTATCAAAATAAAGATTTCTGTTGGAAAAATTGGCAACAAAATTGTAACTGACGAATTTCATGATCTTGAATTATTATCTAAACAATCTTATGATTTTTCGTTTTTATTAAAAATAAAATTTTCGACATAACGTGACTGAAAATTGTTTAAGATTTTCAATTTTTTGTCAAACCTTATGTTTGCTTTGCTCTAGTAAACGGGAGAAGATTTGAAAAGTTAAAAGGAATTATGAAATCCGGATTTGAAATTTTTTTTTTCATTTTTGTGTAAAACCTTTAGAAAACTTATAATCAATTGAAAATTACGAACCCTGGAAATTTGGTGACATTATATCCAAGAATTTGGTTTATAATTTAACTACTTTGTTAGAATTCCGTCTCTTTCTCTGGAAAGTTCAACTATTTGGTTTGAATAAAAAAAAAAAAGAGTCCAACGACTACATTCAGACAAAAACCTTGGAATGAACCTATTACTAAAAAAACATCGACGAAAAAAAGAAAGATAAAAGAGCAAGAAACCTCTATACCCCTTCTTTCCCCTTCTTTATCCTTCGTCTCGTTTTTCTTCCGGAAGAAAACAGAAATATCCGAAATTTCTAGGAATTTTTCGGTGTTTACTCAACACCCTTATCAAGGTAAAAAATCCTCCTTCATTTCAGAACCCAAGAGGAACCCAGATTGCTCTCTACAGTGGGAATCCAGGTAGAAAGAAGCCTGGGTTCCCCTTGGGTTCTGACCTAAAGGGAGATTTTTTACCTTGATAAGGGTGTTGGGTGAATACCAAAACGTTCGGATTATTTCGAATATTTTTGGTTTGTGTTATTTTTAGAAAAAAAGACAAAATATAAAAAAAGAGAAAGAAGAGGATTTGCAGGTTGGTTTTTCTTTGATCTTTCCTCTTTTTAATTGATAATAGTTAATAATTATTAATTCTAATTGATAGTTGCTCGAAGGTTTTTTTAATCTTAGTCGTTGGATTCTTGGTTTTTTATCTAATTTCCAGGAGTTGTAGATTTTAACCTGATTTTTGGACATTTAAAAGGAATATAATTTTTTTCCGCAATTCTAAATTCCTTAATTTTAAACTCGTTTTTATTTCAACCAAAAAGTTGGATTAGCAATAAAAAGTATTTTAAATAGGCACTTGAATTCACACCACTTAATCAAACAGTCAACCAGCAAAGCGGATTTTTTAACCAAATTGACGAATATCCAAAAAAAGGATGAATTTCTCGGAATACGGTTGGATTTTTTTATCTTCAGAGTTGAATTTCCCCCAAAAAAATACAATATTGAAATGTTATCATTTTATTAACTGTTTCCTCAAACATTTTACTCCAAGTGTGAGAAATCGAATTATTTTTTGTAAATTCATCTTTTTGAGTAGAAAACCAAACCGTTTGGTTGAAAATGATCTTTCACATGAAGAAAGTTATTTATTTTTTATTAGAAATTCATCTGTCTTTGTTCGAAATAACTTTTCTGATAAAAATTTAACTCTTTGATTGTAAATGCAACTTTGTGAATAATTCTCTTTTTTTGTTTAAAAAAATTGAACTATTTGATCAAAACATTTTTTTTCTTGGTTGGAAATAACATTTTGTTGAAAATTTACCCGACTGCTATAAATCGATTTTCCTAGCGGTCTTCTTTGATAGAAATCATTTTCTCCGTAGTTACTCATCCACGGAAATTAGTCTTAAATAGTCGGAAGTCATTTTTTTTCCAATTTATTCTGATTTTGAAACAATTCACGATGGTTAGTTCTGGAACAGTTTGGAATATGGATGATAATCATAGTTCTCAATAATAAATTAAGGAATCCTCTAAATTAATAAAAATTCTGATTTACCCTAACCTTTATGACCAATTGAAAAAAGTTTATCATGAGAAATAATATTATTTATTTAATTTTAGGGAAAAGATGGTTTCCCTGGAGCTCCTGGATCACAGGGAGAACCTGGTGCATCGGCACAAATAAGTCTGAGCCAACTTAAACTAGAGAAGGGTGATAAGGGAATTCGAGGTGATATGGGTCGAGAAGGACCGTATGGACTTGAAGGACCGCCCGGAGAAAAAGGGAATCCAGGGCTTTCAGGATTCCCTGGTCCCAAGGGAGATGATGTAAGTAATAATTAATGGAGATTTAAATTTGATTTTTTTGTCACCTTCTAACTCCGCTGGGATCCGAACCCAGAACCTTACGTTTGCTGGACTAGTGCTCTACTAAGAAAGCTACGAAGGGGTCTAGCTACTCTCTCCTCACATATACACTACCGTCGAAAATTATGAGATCGATTAACGCAAGCACTATAAAAAATCACTGCTGGCTTTGAACCACGATAACTCAGCGAGAAAAAATGATAGAGCAATAAAGAAAACCTAGAGCAAAAAAAAAAACAGTTGGGAGGCCTATGTAATTTCACGTCTAGTGATGTTAAACAGATTTTGTTTTCATCTGCTGAAGAGAATACAGCTTGTGACAAGTTTTGAAACAAAATTCTAGATTTTCTAAAATTTTGTACCTCGATTTCAACTTCTAGCATGACCTAGGAAAATTGTTGCAAAAATATGAAAATTACGCAACATAGAGCCTGAAATTTGATCTTTAATTTAGACCAAAGAAGGTTGGAAAATCTCCATCGGTTTCCGACATACGATTAAAAATGTTTGATCGATCTGAGTTAAGTATTAGTCGACGATCACGGTTTTTGGCCGGTTTGCTGCTCGCTCCCTTCGGTGAGGTAGGACTGAACAGGCCACGCACAGAGGTGGTGCCTAATGGGGCTGTCTTATACTTTTGATTCTGCTCAACAGTAATTTCTATTTCAAAGTATTGTACATTGTTTAAATTGTTCATTGTTTTTTTAATTCTTTAGAATTATTTCAATTCAGAATTATCAATAAAGATGTGGATATATTGAAGTTATAATAATATAATAATAGTAATTTCATTATTATTCACTTTTAATACTTTTGAGAGTTTTTCATATAAATAATTTATTTAGAAATTAGATGCTGAATTCATTTTAAAAATAGTTTACTCTCGTAGAAATATATATAAATTTTTATTAATATTGTAGTTGATAAGAATTTTGAGAAATAAAAAAACTGTTCATCATTTTTTTATTCTCCTGTATGGAGAAAAAAAACAATGAATAATTAAAAAAATTTACAATCATTTGAAATAAAAATTACTGACGAGCAGAATGAAAAGTATAAGAGAGTTCCAATGAAGCACCACCTCTGTGCGTGGCCTATTCGGTCCTGGCTCAACGAAGGAGGCGAGCAGCAGACCGGCCGAAAACCGTGATCGTCGACTAAAACTCAATTCAGATACGATTGAACATTTTTAATCGTACCTCGGGAATGAATGAAGATTTTTCAAGTTAATTTGGCTCAAATTAGAGATAAAATTTTAGGCTCTATGTCGTATAATTTTAAAATTTTTGCAACAAAAATCCTAGGTCATGCTACAAGTTGAAGTCGAGGTACAAAATTTTAGTAAATCCAGAATTTTTTTTTTAAACTTATCATGTGCTGTATTCTCTTCAGCAGAGAAAAACCAAATCTGTTTCACATCACTTGACGTGGAATTCCATAGGCTTTCTAACTGTTTTTCTTCAAATCCTCTATTATTTTTTTTTCGCTGAGTTATCGTGGTTCAAATCCGGCAGTGATTTTTTATAGTGCTTGCGTATCTAAAATTATTTTCAAAGTTATAATAATCAGTTTTAGCAGATGATTCGGTTTTACCATCGGTAAACCAGAATTTTATTGCATCAACATCAATAACTATTCAAATCCTCGGATAAAAGGAACACCTCTCAACTTTGCTGTGATTTGAATCCAGAACCTTCTGTTTGTCGGACGAGTGCTCTACCAACCGGGCTACGGAGGTAGAACTCTCGTCTGGCAAACAAAGGGTCCTGCATTCGGATCCAAGCAGATTTGAAACGCGTTGCTTTTTGACAGAATATATTTTTATTACATAATTTTTTTTTTGAGAATATTAACTTAAAATCTTTTTTAGGGTGATCGTGGATTCCCTGGTCGAGATGGTATGCCTGGTATGCCTGGTGTCCCTGGATGGAAAGGTGAAAGAGGCTTGAGTGTTAAAGGAGAGCCAGGAGAACCAGGTAGACCTGGAGTGAATGGACCAAAAGGAGATCCTGGTTTTGGTGGAGACAAGGGAGAACCTGGTTTGTTAATTACATTATTTATTCAGTGATGGGAAGTAATTTTTCCCTTTTGACTAATTTTTTGGTCAGTAACCTTCAAGGCAGTGTTAAGGTTTTTAATCTTTTATACCATTGAGCCAAAATCCTGTTCGCGGTAAGCTTAGATAGTGAAGAGTCGGTATTGGTTGTGCCGAATACTGAGGAGGGCACCAGTCTCCTGCCAAAATTTATGCCAACACCCACCAATATACTATCCGTGGCTAACGCTGCTCAACTTTAGTGATCAGATAAGAACTTTTCAGAATTGAATAATTTTGGTAAAAAATTAGAATAATTGGTTAAAAATCAACTTGGTGGTGAAAAATTTATATTCAAGGAACAAATAATAAATTGTATGCCAGAAACATATTTTCTTCCCAAATTTGACATTATTTTGGTGTAAAATTCAACTATTCAGTTAAACGGGAGTTTTTTTTGCTGAAAAATAATATGTAAGGATATACGATTCAGCTATTTTTTTCAAAATTCGTCTATGTTGTTTTAGAACTCGAGTTTTAATTTGGTCAATTCTGCTGAAAAGTGATCATCTTCGGTTTAGAATTTTGAGGGTGTACAGGTTGAAACTTCAACTGTTTGATACCAAAGTCGTCCTTTTCCCCAAAAACTTAGCGATTTTTCCGAAAATTAGTGTATTATTAGAAATAAATATTTTCGTTGTAAATATTCATTTGGTTTGTGGAGAATCCGTTTTTTGGTCGAAATAATTTAACGATTTGGTATTTTTGTTGAATATTATTATTAACTTGGTGAAAATTCAACTTCTTTTTTCTTACGCTTTGGTAGGAATTCAATCTTTCTAGTTAAAAATATAACAGTTCCATCAAAAAGTCACATCTTTTTTGTTAACTTTCCAATTGTTCTGTTGGAAATTCGCCATTTTCGCTTGAAAGTTTAACAATCTAGTTAGAAGAAAAACATTTTTGTTGTACAAAATTCAACGGTTTTGTAGAGAATTCTTCGAATACCGTGATAAATTTAACGATTCGGTTGTAATTATGTTTTTTTTTTTACAAAAACATCTTTTTTTTTTGAAAATTTAACTCCTCTGCTGAATATTCAACAATTATAGTACTGAATTTAACTATTTGATTGAAATAAGTCTTTCTTATGTTGAAAATTAAACTTATTTCTTCTTTCGTTTTGATAGGAATTGAATCTTTTCAGTCAAAAATTCAACAGTTTCTTCGCAAACTGACATAGTTTTTCATTAACTTTCTGATTGTTCTGTTGAAAATTCGCCATTTTGGCTTTGAAGTTTAACAATCTAGTTAGGAGAAAAACATTTTTGTTGTACAAAATCCAACGTTTTTGTAGAAAAATCGTCGGTTTTTGTGACAAATTAAACATTTTGGTTGAAATTTGGGTCCTCCTTCACAAGAGATTCTTTTGTTGTTGGAAAAAATCAATTTTTCAGCCAAGGAGATAAATCTTACAATCAGAAAGATAATTTCTCAAATGAAAATAAAATATTCGGATTATCAGCTGAAAAAATATGTTTCACCAAATAAACAAATCTCGAAAGAAAGTTATTCTAAAGGAAAGGTGAATTTTCAACTTAAATGATGAATCTTCAACGGGAAAGAAATAAATTTTCAACGCAAAATTTCAACTTCCAACCGAGTTGTTCAATTTCTAACCAGAAGAGGACCCTTGGAGGAGTATATAAATTCACAACTAAAAAATACTTAAAAAATATTAATTTTCAGCTGAATGATAGAATCATTAATCATGCAATACTAATTGTTGAAAATAATTGTTTTCAGGAAAAAATAAAAATTTGAACAAAATATTCATTATTTATTTAGGAAAATCAATCTTCTACCAAAAGCTCTTATTTTTCAATAAAAAATGGGATAGTTGAATCCTCGCTCAAGAATTTATTATTCTATAAAGAAAACTTTCAATGTAATAGTTCAATTTCCAACCAAAAAAAGTGATTCTCTATCAGGAATATTATTCTCCAAAGAAAAAGAAAACAATGAATTTGCAGGCAAGAAATAGTAGTTATGGTTTAGTTTCAATGGATAGTAATAGGAACGTTTTCTACAAAATAGGTGAATTTGCAACAGGAGAGTTGAATTTCTGAACAAAAAAGTTGAATTTCTAGCATGGAAATACTTATTCTCAACGAAAAGGCTCATTTTGGACGAAATTGTTTAATCCTTGACCGGAAAAGACGAATTCTCTAGAAACCATTAGATTTTGAACATAGAAGTATGAATTTTCATATAAACGGCCTCCTCCAACAAATAGTTGAATCCAATACCTGAATAGTTGAATTTTTTATTAAAAAAGATTTTTTCCGAAAAAAAAGGATAACTTTTAAACAAAAGAGTGCAATTTTTGTATTGAGAAGATTTCTTACTCGGGGAAAAAGGAGAACTTTACTGGTCTGTTGCATTTAACGTTTTTAATAACCATTTACGAAACCATTCAACCTTATAACTGTGTAATAATAATTCAACGATTTGAACTTTCAACAAAAAAGACTCTCTTTAACCAGATAGCTAAATCCCGTCCCAAGATTGTTAATAATAATAATAATAATAATAATAATAATAATAATGATAATAATAATAAATATTATTATTATTATTGAAAGGCTCCTAGATAATTCCCACTTTTTGGTCGAGAATCTACTTGATAGAAATTTAATTTTCTTAGCTGAAAATTCAACAGTTTTTTGGAAATATCACTTTTTTTTGAATGAAAAATTCGATTGTTTTGTTCATGATTCATTTTGTTGGCTTGAAAACGGAAAAATCTAGTTAAGTTTTCCTTTTTCCCTGGCCGAGATATCTTCTTTATATGTAATTTATTCTCATCCCTTTCACGGGTTTGAGGGCCTCCGTTCCCTTTACAATAAGTTACATAAGTGCCTTAA
>WSXT02213169.1:0-17557 GCA_011762715.2 Neuroterus valhalla | reverse complement strand
TTTATTCGACGTACCAAACTTTCAAATCTTTATCTCATTTTGTGTGGACAGGAGCTTGGTGACAAAAATGTTGGTAAAGTTGGAATAGGTTAAGTGTTACATGGCCTTCCTCAAATAATAATAATCACAGTATCCAGTCTCAAAACCTCTTATTTCTTACAGTTTCTTCTATTTTCTCTTACTCTTTTAAATGAAAAAGCTCCAGAATTTAAGCTTCAGATTTAAATTGTAAAAAGTTTCAAATAGACAAAATCTACAATTTTAAGAAGGCTTAGGCCATGTCATACTAACGTCGGAATAATGTTACTGCCATCTTTTTCCACGAAACTCCTATCTGCACGAAGTAAGGTATAGAGAAAAAATTTTTTTTATTGAAGTCTCAGAATTCATTGCGTGTTTTTTGCGAACAGAAAAAAACCTGATTCCATTCTCAATCATAATTTTTTAATCCAAGACCCTCTCCAAAGATCCCTATATCCTGGCATACATCTCTTTCTTCTCTCTCCATATTTCTCCTCTTTATGGTCTCATTTACACATTCTATCCATTCCTTCATTGGTCTGCCTTTGGGTACGATACCATTCACCCTACCTAGAAACACTTGCTTTGTTAATCGGAAGCCAGGCCTATTGAAGCCCTCCATGCTTCCACATCTCATCCTCACTATTATCTCCTGGTTTCCTTCCTCTCCTTTATTACACAAAATCGCACTCTCTCCGTTGGCATAATCCACCCATATTTGTCATTATACCTCGACACTCTTATCCTCTTCTCCCCTTCTGCCTTCTCTTTCTCTCTCTCTCTCCATGTCGTTCCTCTTCAAAATCTCATACACCTTTCTTCCCTCGTGACTTCTTCTCACTATCATCATGGAGACCATTTTTTCGAAAATACCTTTCTCATCCTCTATCTTCCCATCTCCTCTCCTGTTCTTCTTCTCCCTCACCAGCCTACTTCCCCTCTCTTCCAGGAATTTCTCCTCATACTTACCCGCCCTGTCATAATCCCCAAACTCGTTCTCCCCTCGCTTTCCTTTCACCCCCACATCTCTACCCCACGCTCATCACAAGGGAGTCAAACAGCTTCATCCTCCTTACAGAGTCAGACAACCTTTTCCCCAACCCCCTATCTCCTAATCGCTCTAAAATTATTACAGTCACCTTGACCACCCTTTCCCTTGTAGATTGAGACAATAATCGCCCTTATCCAACCATTCGGAACTCCGCTGTTCACAGCGCACGTTCCCATAAATTTACACAGACCATCTTCACCGGCAGTCTTACCATTCTTTAGTTTTTTAATTACGGAAATAATGTCATCGATACTGATTCTGCTTCTGCCTACTACATCGGAATTGTCTAACGTGTCCTTGGCTGTGTCACTGTTGTTGTGCTCCCTGACTTCAAATTCATACAGCTTCTTGAAAAATCTCTCATACGGGCATGTCCAGGACAGGCTTTTAACTTTTTCCGAATCCCATACCATTTCACCATCAACATTCCTAATTCATTTTGCATTTATGTATCTTCTTCTGTCCTTGCTTTATGTTACTTGTATATTTGCTTTCCTTTTTTTATCCCTATAATCATTTATTATCCAAGTCCTTTCCGTATCGCTAAGACCTCTAATATTCAAAATTGTCGAGTACGTTCCTTTTTCCTCATTGACTGCCACGCGTATTTTATCATTCCACCACGCATCACCGGACTCTCTTCCTACTGTCGTAATACCGCACACTTCCAATGCAAAGGAAAATTATTATGACGTGCATTCAGTGTCTGCAAGTGTTAGATATTGATTTTCTTTTCTGGGTCTGGAAAGTACACCCTTATGTCATAAAAAACTTTTTATTTTCGTAACGCATAATTTCGCATAATGATCAGATTTTCATCGCACTGTCCTCATTTATAAGAAATCAGGTCATAATAGATCGAACAGAAGATAGTAATATTTCCTTTACAAAAACGATGATTGATTTTTCTTTTAACACATGTATTCCAAGGTAATATTCTAAATAATATTTTCAGAGATAAACTTGTATGGTCTAGAATATAATTCGAGCTTCAAAGACTGTTACTTCAAATCAAATTTCCAAATAACTTTTTAAGGGTTCCTTGGTGGGAATGTATTCTTGCAAAAAAATACAATTAAGTAAGACAATTTGAAAAATTGTAATTTTCTAAATTACATCTTAATTATTTTTGTGAGATTTGGTAAAAGTGTACAAATTTTACAAAAAAAATATGGGCTCATTTTGAGTAAATTATTGTCCCTTTAATTGAGATGCAGCATTCTTGAGACAAAAGGACTCAGATGAAGTTGTTGAACAAATGAAAATTCTATGAAGTTGCTCTGGAAACGGCTGACGTAAGTAACACTTGGAAAAAAGACGCAGCAGAAGTGAGGCTAGCTTTTTTGTGTTCAGCAAAAACCTGTATTTCCTAGTGAAACTATATTTGTAATTTTGTAAAATTTGAAGGAATTTGAAAAAAAGCAACCAAAAATTGTAAGAATAATTCTCCTATTAACTAACAGTTGTTGCTAGCATTTGGAGACCAAATTATTCGCATGATTATTCCACTTTATTGTACCTAATTGTATTTCATTATAAAAATCTTCTTCCACCAGGATTAAACTATACAAAAATTTGATTTTTATAGCTTGAAACTTATTTTTGAAGAACATATAGTTTAAAATTCAGGTTAAAATTGAATAGTACAACAAATTTCAGGGTCTTCGTATCACATTGTTGGAGCATATTAGAGTTTTATATGTTGTATGGTTGGAAACTTTAGGAGACAGGCTAGACCGGACAGATTAACATTTTTGAATGAATTTTTTAATTCTAATTTCAAAACGTCCACACAAAAGAAAATTTTTTTTCAACTTCTTTCGTAATTTATTTCAACCTGGCTCCTTCATTTCACTTTTTATACATTTGAATGAACTTGCAGTGCAATTTTAATAGTATTTGCAGACATGGTTATTCGCGAAATGCTCGCCTTTTACAAAGATGAGATGTTATAAGCCAAGCCAAAGAACCTCTTTTGTACACAGAATATTTTCCCTCTGCTCTTATGTCAGTCCTCGTGTTTAATTACAGCACATTCCAACTTATCTCCCTTGTGAGTTCCTGAAACTCGTATGTGCTGTATGATTTAAGCACGCGTTCATTAAATAAATAGATACACCATACAAGAAAAAAATTTCCATAAAACTCCTTGTACGTGAAATAAAAACAATATGAAACAATAATTGTCCCCAAGGAGCCAAATAAAACCTAGGGAGGCAATTTTAACTGTAATTTTTCCTAATGGTAGGAAACAGAAAATAAAACAATGTTTTACTCCAGTTAAGAGAAATCAAGACACGTTAAAGTAAATTAGTTCTGAACTCTGGCGAATGTGTTTTTACAATCATTCTGAAAATAAGCAACAGATGAAAATTGGCGCGAAATTCAAGACGGCTTTGAATGTCTAGAGGATATCGAAACCTACTTTCTTATACATTTAAATTGAAGGGGATTTTTGTAACATTAGGCCATAATCCCTTACGGGGTAAGCGTAACTCGTAAAGAGTTATAATTGGTTAAGTTGGATACACGGTAGGACACCAATCTCCCGCCAACATGCCAACAGCACGCGGTATTCCCGGACAGTTACCCATCCAAAAATAACCGCGCCCAACGCTGCTTAACTTCAGTGATCGGACGGGGGTTCGTGTCTCGAGCGTGGCTCGAAACAATGAAATGAAACAATTGTAACAACTGTTTGATTTTTACCAAAAATGAAACAATTAAATTTTTTATGCAAAAGAGAGAAGGATGGGACACTTCTAGACTTTCCTCTGTAGCTTTTGTATAAATTTCAAATTTGTCGAAATTTCTGTCTCATATGAAAAAAGAGTCGATAACAAGAAAGTTTTTCATTCTGATAGAGCAACGCGCACTATTAAGAAAAAGTTATTAACAATATGAAAAAACAAAAAATGTAGTTAGGGTTGGGACTTTTAGCCAGGGTTGGAACTTTCAATCAGGGTTGGGACTTGTAGTCAGGGTTGGGACACTGGTAAAAATCTGCGGGATTCGTGCCAAAATAATTTTTTTGGATCAAATATGGGAGTGGATTGTATATTTATCCAATACTACAGGCTTTTGACGTAAGAACATCAGTCAGATTCTATAGTGACACGAATTTTAATTTTGAAATGTTATTTTTCGTTATGTTATGTTATGATTATTTCATTTACGTTTCTTTTGAATATCATAATTTTACTTAATTTATATTTATCTTTTGAAGACCATTCTTTTATTTTATTTTTTAATTTTGCAATTTATTGAATTTTAATAATGAAAAATTATTTTAATTAGAAAAATATATCAATTTCATGTTTGATTCATCTACAAATTAGAAATATGTACTTACTTTAGCATTGACATGTTTCTCCTCGGAGTTTTGACGCAATTTCGACGAACTAGACAAAACTTTCCAAGGTATCCAAAATTAAACAACACAGTACTTTGAACAAAAAGATGGCGCGAACTGTCTTTTTTAAAATATAGGAGTGTCCTAGCCCTGACAGCGTCCCTACCTTGACGACATTCCCCTACTAAACAATAAAAATGAATGAAACTTTTACCAAATAGTTTAATTTTCAACTAAAAAAGATTGATTTCTGAAAATGTAGTTACATTTGCGATGGAAAGATGTGATTTCAAAATGAATAATGTAATAGATAATATTTGAACAAAAAAGTTTCAATCTCGGTTTCAGTTAATATGCCTCCAATATTTGAATCACACCATGAGAGAGGAATTTCCAAAAAAAAAAAAAAAAATCGAAGTTTAAATGGTAAAAATGAGATGAAAAAGATAAAATTTCAAAGAAAAAAGAATAACTTTCTGGTGAAGGTGTCGAATTTTCGATGAAACAATAATATTTTGAACTGGAAACGTATTAATTCTGAATAGAAATAGATGAATTTTGAACACAATGGATAATTTTCTAACAAAATAGTTCGATTCTTAACCAAATAAATAAATTTTCAACCTTTGAAGGTGAAAATTAAACCAAATCATCGAATTTACATCGAAATAGAACATTGTCTACCAACCAGAAAGAAGATTTTTAAACGAAATAGATTGATTTCCATTAAAAAAGGACGAATTTTTTAAAAATCATATGAATTTTCAGCCAAGAAAAAAAAAATCTGTCAATAGAGATGGTTTTTCGAACAAAAAAAAATGTTTCCTAAAAAACGTTTAAATTTGTAACCAACAACGATTGACTTTCTAACATAATTCCCAAATTTTTAACAGAATAACAAGATTTTCAACTAAAAACGGAACAATTAAATTTTCACTTGAAAAATTGAATTTTTTTAATAATTAATTTACAATTATTGAAACAAAATGAATAATATATAACGGGAAATAGGATGGGTGATATTTCAACCAAAAAATACTTCATTTCTGAATCTTATATAATTATGATAGAAACGAAATCATTAAATTTTTACCCTAGAAGATCAATATTATACTAAACAAGACTTTATAGCAAAATATATAAACTATGAACCAAATCATTGGATTTTCTATGTAAGAGAATTAATTTTTCACTAAAAGAAGCAATTATAAACAAAAAAAAAAACAATTTTCAACCAAATAGTTAAATAACCCTTAACATAAATTATGAATTTTGAACCAAAGAGATATAAACTTTCAACCAACGAAATTTTCCCACGAGAAAGACGAATTTTTCACAAATCATATGTTTTTTCATGAAAAAGTCAAATGTCCACTATATCAAATGAATTTTCAACAAAAGTTCCGAATATTTTGCAAAACAGTTGAATTTGCAACCAGGGACGATGACTTTTCAATATAATTGTTTTTTTTTCGAAAAGAAGTCACTTTCAGTCAAAGAATATGAATCATCAACAAAAGATGTAATAGTTAATATTTCAACCAAAGAAATTCATTTTCAATAAAGAGATTGATATTATACTAAACAAGACAAATAAAATAACTTTTCACCGAGGAGATTAATATTATACGGAATCGACCAAGTCATTAAATTTTCAACTAAAAAAATTAATTTCCTACCAAGAAGAAGAATTTCCAAGGAATGCAGAAATTTTTCAATCAAAAACTTAAATTTCCAATTTGAAACGATATATTTTTGCTTCGAGAAATGGAAAAAAATTTCTGAAAAATATACATTTCTAACAAAATTTTTTTGACCAACAAAATTAAGGTTAAACAAATTAATTCAACTTTCAATTATTGAAATTCAATAATTTATAAACCCAGAGTTTGAGCATTACCAAAGTCAAATCTTGCATCAGTGTTTCCCAATTATCCTCCCCGGAATTAGGTGAAAAATTTACTTCTCATAGTCAACAAAGATATTTATGCTCAAACTACCCAATTTTGAAAAACCTGCAATGTAAATGTGGCTGAATCGAAGATAGAAACTCATGGTTCTGAGGCTCCGATCTGTTGATCAGATTTTCCGAGTGGAAATTTCGTTTCAAATGAAAAAAAATGAAACTCTTAAACTGATTGTGATTCTGAATTTAGTTCATACCTGCTCTATCGCTAACTATAATTTAACGATGAACTCGATCACAATGAAGTTCAACAAACTTTTATCTCAGAAGATCAAGGAAGACAACTTAGCTTCTCTAAGTTCTTCTTTCATTACTAATACAAGACAGTTGAAAATACTGTTAGAGAAATGGAAAGGATAAGATAAAAAAATAAGGGAAATCCAAGAGGGAAATTAGTGCTGGGCAAGACTAATGGTTGTAGTCGAAAGCAAATTAAAAGGCAAGTGTAATTAGGAGGACACCTTTTCTTCTTCTCCAATGATGAGGACGCGAGAGGTGATTCAATTACAAGACTGCGTCGGTCTTGGGGAAAAACGAAACTTCAAACTGAGGGAAATAGTAGTCGAAAAAAGTTGGAAAGATAGATGTACCCTTCACCTTTTTCGTGAAGGAGAGATAATGATGAACCAAGGGCTTGATTGGAAAGTTGGAATAAGTTCGCGAGATCATTCGTTCCAACTGCTCTCTTTCGGAAAAGAGTAGTTTTCAACTTTTTCAAAAGTTTTATGAACTTGAAAAAACATACAGGGAAGGAAACCTGTTCCTTGGAATACAGCAGAAGTTTCCGCTCATGCTATCGTTTAAGAATCATAACCTTATGTTGCTTTTATTTGAACCTATACTTTATTAAATATTTTTAAGCATCAATTTATAATTGATAATTTGCAGAACTTTACTAATTACTTCCTTTGTTATTTGTTACAGGTAAGATCACTTTTTGCTGGAAACGATAATTATTACCTTCTCAGTAGTAAGTGAAAAATTAACTTTTATTCCCGCGAAGTTTACGAAGAAGAAACAATACAATTCTAACAAGAAATCTATTTACAACAACAAAAAATGTTGATTTAACTGTAAATGTATCGGCTTTCATTTTTTTGTCTTCGTGACGGATTTGTCGGCAACTTTTTTTTCTGGTTTTTCGTTCCTTTTGTCGGGCAACGTTGGAGTCCGATGGTGTTCATTTAACGCTCATAAAAAAGGAGGAGTTGAATGTCGAGTCGACGAGCAAAGACGTACACGCGTGACGAGCGACGAAGACGCGTCGGAAGTCTAAAATAAGGACTGTAAGCTCTTGTTGGCTCTTACACTCTCATATAAGTTATGTGCGCAAAACCGACAGCTTTCAATTCATGCATCTCTGAAGGAATTTCCTAAAACGAAAACCCCAACAATGTACTTACATAATTCGAAAATTAGAAGAAAAAAATGGTGAATGCCATTAGCGAATATCCATTGATTACGTAAGGATGATTTTTGAAATTTTTTACTCCTCTACCCTGTTAGAAGGCTTCCTGAGATTTTTGTACCCCCTTTCCCCCTCCTTGTAAAATTTTATATTCCTAATCAATATATAAATTTGTTCAGTGTAAATGATATTTTATAATATTTTAGGGGTTTCAAGTGATAGGAGAGGTTTGCAGTGATTTAAAAGGATTTTATCAGATTGGAAAGGATTTGAAAGTTTTCTGTTACATCTACCGATTCCAAACTAGGATTACGTGAGGCTATATAGATATTGAGTGATTTTTAAAGATTTCATAAACTTGGAGAAATTACTTAATATTTCAAATGACTTCGAGAGATTTTACAGGATTTCCAAAAACTTCTAGAGACTTTAGGAATCTTACAACCATTTATGCGAATTGCAGTAACTTTTAAATGGCTGCAAGGGATATTAAGATATTTCAAGAAATTCAAGATATTCAAGATATTCCAAAAGAAATCAAGAAATCCCAAATAATTTTAAAGGCTCCTACGAAAAACCGGAGGTCGACGGATTTTAAGAGATTTCAAGAATATTTTCCGCGGGTAACAAAGGATTCCAAGAGAAGTACTGGAATAAAAGAAGAACTGATTCCACAAATAACAATGAATTTCAAGAGATTTCAAGATATTCCAAAAGAAGTCAAATTATTCCAATTAGTTTAAAAGGCTCCGAAAAAAAACCAAAGGTCGACGGATTTGAAGAATTTTCAAGAATAATTTCCGCGGATAACAAAGGATTTCAAGAGATTTTAAGAGAATTGATGGAATGTCAAAGCATATTAAAGAAGCTTTTAGGAGTTCTAAGAATTTAAGAATAAATTTCGCGAATAACAATGAATTTTAAAGATTCCAAGGAATTTCAAGATATTTCAAGCTATTAAAAAAAAATAAAGTGATTCTAAATGATTTTAAAGGCTCCGAAAGAAAACCAAAGATCGACGGATTTTTAGAGATTTCAAGAATGATTTCCGCGGATAACAATGAATTTTAAAGGTTCCAAGGAATTTCAAGATATTCCAAAAGAAATCAATTGATTTCAGTTCATTTTAAAGGCTCCGGAGGAAAACCAAAGGTCGACGGATTTTAAGAGATTTCAAGAATGATTTCCGCGGATAACAAAGGATTTCAATAGAATTAATGGAATATCAAAGATTTTAAAGAAGCTTTTGGATATTATAGGAATCGAAGAACAAATCCCGCGAATAACAATGAATTTTGAAGGTTCCAAGAAATTTCAAGATATTCCAAAAGAAATCAAGTGATTTTGCAGTTTATTTTAAAGGCTCCGGAGGAAAACCGAAGGTCGACGGATTTTAAGAGATTTCAAAAAAGATTCACGCGGATAACAAAGGATTTCAATAGAATTAATGGAATATCAAAGATTTTAAGGAAGCTTTTGGTATAATAGGGATCGAAGAACAAATTTCGCGAATAACAATGGATTTTAAAGGTTCCAAGGAATTTCAAGATATTCCAAAAGAAATCAAGTGATTTCGCAGTTCATATGAAAGGCTCCGGAGGAAAACCAAAGGTCGACCGATTCGAAAAGATTCCAAGAATGATTTCCACGGATAAAAACGGATTCCAAGAAAAGTGGTGGAATATCAAAGATTAAAAAACATGCTTTTGGAGATTATAGGAATTTAAGAACGAATTCCGCGAATAACGATTGATTTTTATAGGTTCTATGGAATTTCAAGAGAGTTCAAGATATCCCAAAAGAAATCAAGTTATTCCAATTCATTCTGAAGGCTCAAAAGAATAACCAAAGGTCGACGGATATGAAGAGATTTCAAGAATGATATTCACGGATAACAAATAGTTTCAAGAGAATGAATGGAATATCAAAGATTTTGAAGAAGCTTTCAGGGATTATAGGAATTTAGTACGAATTCCGCGAATAACAATGAATTTAAAAGGTTCCAAGGAATATCAAGAAATTTCGAAAGAAATCAAGTTATTCCAATTCATTTTAAAGGGTCCGAAGAAAAACCAAAGGTAGACGGATTTTAAGAGATTTCCAGAATGATTTCTGCGGATAACAAAGGATTTCAATATATTTCAAGAGAATTAATGGAACATTAAAGATTTTAGAGGAGCCTTTAGGGATCATGAGAATTTGAGAACGAATTCCGTGAAAAACAATGAATTTAAAGGTTCCAAGTAATTTCAAGGAATTTCAAGAGATTCCAAAAGAAATCAAGTTATTCCAATCCATTTTGAATAATTTTGAAGGCTCCAAAGAAAAACCGAAAGTCGACGGATTTTAAGAGATTTCAAGAATGATTTCCGGGGATGACAAAGAAGTTCACGAGAAGTAATGGAATAACAAAAGATTTTCAAAGAAAACCTTTTTGGCATTTTAGTAATTCAAGAACGGATTACACAAATAAAAATGAATTTTAAAGGTTCCAAAGAATTTCAAGAGATTCCAAGATATTCCAAAAGACATAAAGTGATTCCAAATCTTTTTAATGGCTCCGAAGAAAAACCGAAGATCGATGGATTTGAAGAGATTTCAAGAATGATTTCCACGGATAACATCAGATTTCAAGAGAATTGATGAAATATCAAAGATTTCAAAGAAGCTTTGGGGAATTATTGGAATTTGAAAACGAATTTCGAGAATAACAATGATTTTTAAAGGTTCCAAGGAATTCAAGATATTTCAACGATAAAGTCAGTCCTCTAAACGTTAGAGTAAGATACTTCAAAATCAGATTCTTTTTACTCTTAAACTATCTAGTTTAACGCTGAAATGATGTCGTCTGAACTATAGAGTCACGCATTTCCATCCTAAGAAGATG
The DNA here is from genome assembly GCA_011762715.2 of Neuroterus valhalla. NCBI lineage: Eukaryota > Metazoa > Arthropoda > Insecta > Hymenoptera > Cynipidae > Neuroterus > Neuroterus valhalla. The sequence continues at coordinate 6,872 of WSXT02213169.1, read as the reverse complement.
ATCACTTTTACCGTGAAACGATTCTTAGAATAACGCTAAGAGTAGGCACTTTAATTGTGAAAGAATTGCATTCTAGAAGCATTGTGTTGCTATTCCACGCATGCGCACATACATGCAGCCTTGAACGATTCGATGCTCCCAAATAGTTTCACGGTAAAAGTGCGTCAAACTTTATCCGTTATGCGTTAAAGTAGAGTCGCTTATCGTTCAAACGATTCTTAGTTAAACGACTCGCACTTTAACCGTTAAAGTATCTGTTTCCAACTCTAATTCTCTAACGATTGCATTTTAACCGTAGAAGTGTTCCTTTATCGCTGAAAGGAAATTTCTAAGAGTGTAAGGTAGCGAGGCTTTTTCAGCGCACTTTGCATGCGCGGAATATCACGATTCCCATGCATCTGTTACAAAAATATAGTTTTACGGGTCAGCAGGGTCAGACTTGAAAGTTTTAGATCTCAAGGATCTTTAAATCAGAAAACTTGTTAAAATCCTTTTAAACTTTTAAAACTCTAAAAATAGAACGATGGAAAAGTTTTCCTTTGTTTGAATGAACACAGTCCTTCTGAGGCGAAATTTTAGCGAGTTCATAAAATAGAATCAATTATCATTGAGTATGATAGAAGCGTTAAACATGATTGAAGTTTTTCATCTTTTTGTTTTACTATTAGGAATTACATTTCTAATCAAAAAGTTAATTGAAACCAGTATCGAAACCTCTCTAGCATGTAGAATTGTAGAGTCCTCATTCGACCGCACTCTGAAGTATCCTGAAATGGCCCGGGTTTAATTCCTGTTAAGCTGGTGTCTAAATGAAGGGATTAAACCTTGGAGGACACAAAACTGTATTTGAATAACAATAGCTGATTTCTGTTCTACATGATTCTCTAAAATTTCATAAGTTCCTCTAAAAATTGTGACAAAAATTCACATTATGCAAAAAGTTCAAGAGATTGAATTTTAAAGACTGGTTGTAACATCGCCTTATTCTCAATGCTTTAATTTGAAAATTTCAAGCAATAATTCCAATCATTCAATTCAGAATATTCATGATTTCAAAGATAGTCCGGGTGCTGAAAAGGGGTCGCCGTATGCACTTCTATGTCCAGTCGGAGACTTTGTTTATTTTTATGTTTTTTGGTGCGGAAAATCGATTTTTTTAAGGTCTCCGGGCCCAAAACCCGTCAGTTTTTTTGTAATTAATAATTTAATTGTTTAAATGGATATATCTTGTCGTCTGCAACATTTACGGGATTTTCGATCGATAGGATTGATTGTAAATTTCATTACGAACATTTTTCACTTTCATCTTTGCAAAAATTTTGAATGGAACAAAAGTTACGGGCAAATAAGTGCAAAAATGTTGTGAATACGCGCTCTTTCCGCAATCATATCCGTAGCTTCATTTTGAGCCCTTGGCCACCTGTTTTTGAGCCTTAGGAACAATTTTACAGCCCTCCAAATGTGATATTTTTACCAAAAAATGACAGTTCCAATTGTTTATGTCCCTCTCGTTCAATGAATTCTAAATATTATGAGGGAAACAGTCATCCCACATTGTTCCTCAACAAAAAACGAAACTTTTAAGCCTTATTAGCGATTTCCAAGGTGAGTAGTTGCTGAATAATCGCTGTTGTCGTAGCGCCTGCACGGCACACCCGCGCCATTTGCGACTCTGAAATCGGAGCCTCAATCGACTGGCCGCTACGAAACAGCGATTATTCAGCAACTACTCACCTTGGAAATCGCTAATAGGGCTTAAAAGTTCTGATTTTTTGTTGAGGAACAATATGTGATGACTGTTTCCCTGATAATATCTAGAATTCATTGAACGAGAGGGACATAAACAATTGGAACTGTCATTTTTTGGTAAAAATATCACATTTGGAGGGCTGTAAAATTGTTTCCAAGGCTCGAAAACAGGTGTCCAAGGGCTCGATTCGAAGCTGCGGATATATTCTTCAAAATGAGCCATCATAAGTCTCAATGGCAATCCTACAAGCCAAATGATGATCGAATGATTGCGGAAAGAGCGCGTATTCGCAACATTTTTGCATTTATTTGCCCGTAACTTTGGTTTCAATCGAGATTTTTGCAAAGATAAAAATGAAAAATTTTTGTAATGAAATTTACAATCAATCCTATCGATCGAAAATTCCGTAAATGTTGCAGACGACAAGATATATCGATTTAAACAATTAAATTGTTGATAACCAAAAGACTGACGGGTTTTGAGCCCGGAGACCTAAAAAAATCGATTTTCCGCACCAAAAAACATAAAAGTAAACAAAGTCTCCGACTGGACATAGAAGTGCATACGGCGACCCCTTTCCAGCGCCTGGACTAAGAGACAGTTTTGAATGTTTACTTCTTCAAGCCTGTCAGTTATTTTTTTTATCTTTTGGAAGAATTTATCATTCAATTCTTTTAAATTAAAGCATCTAAAAATTCATCTGGCAAATTGTTCGGTTTCAATTTAGGACTTTTTCAGATTGTATAATTTAGAAATCAAGGCTCAAATAATATCATCAATGTTTCATTCATTATGTTAAAAGATGAATTGAGCTTAAATGTGTCTCGATTCAAGGAGATTTTATCTGCATTTAATAAGAAGGCGATAAATTCTTAAATTTAGATATTTTTCTTCTTAAATCAAGACAAATTTTTGCTGAATTTGGATTGATTTCTGAATTTGAGTGCAATACTTTTGAGTGAATATTCTTTTTGACTGTGGAGTGCTCTAAGTCAAGGGCGGGGTAAGGTTAATTTGTGCAAAAAAAGGCACATTTTTGTGAATTTTTTTCTTATAACACAGTAAAAATATTATTCTTCATACTGATGGTACATCACAGTATAACATTCGAAGAATATTTTGTGAAATTTTCATGAAGACATATTTAAAAGTACGGCAATGACAGCAATCATTCGGAAGCGTCGCGGAAAAAAGTAGAATTGCGGTGCCCCTTATAACTGTGTGCTGATTCTTCGGAAATCAAAAAATGAAAATTCTTTCGACAGATAATCGCTTTCCCCAGGTAACGCTGGGAGGGTTTTCCGAAATTCCAATTTTTCACTTTTTGGGAATTCATTGGAGTGAAAAACGCGATTTTTGCGAAAAAAATCGGCTTATTTGTTATTGTAAAATGAAAAATATTAACAAATTCGGAAAAAAATCTCCCGCGTTACGTCGTGAATTGCGTGAAGAAATAGTATAACAAATTTCAAAAGGATCGGTGCAGTAGTTCTGAAGTTATGAGGGGCACCACAATTATACTTTTTTCCGCGACTCTTCCGAATAATCTTGCTGCCATTGCCGTATTTTTTAATATATCTTCATGAAAATTTCACAGGATATCCTTCAAATGTTATACTTTGATTTGCTATTGGTTTCAATAATGATATTTTAATTGTGTTGTAAAAAAAAAAATTCACAAAAATGTACTTTTTTTTACTCGAATTAACCTTACCCCACCCTTAAACAATTCCTGAATTGAAATCATTCTACACATCATAATAATTCGATTATTTCTTAAGTAATAAATAGGAAACATTTATTCGCCCATTTTTTCACAATTCCAAGTCAAAAGTCTTGAAACTTGGAGATTTTGCAGTATTTTATTCTTAGTCTGTTGACTTTTGATTAACGTACATACTGCATGTAAAATTTATCAATTTTTTTGAATTTCTCAGTCCCATAATAAACTTGGTTTGAAAATGTTCGGTGTAAATGTTTTGATTTGAAATATTATTACTTCCTAGAATTTGTATAAGGAAACTCAATATTTAAAATAATCTTGTTAAAGGCAGCTTATTCGAAAATTCTATCACAGAACATCAATGGATAGTAATTACTCCTCCAGATTTAGTCAATACATGTGAGAAACGTTTAATCTAAGCAATTTGGTATATTGATGGGATCTCTTGATTAGAATCCTTCCCTTTGATCAGAGCGATAAATTAAAAAATATTATTTCTCTACTACCAAATTAGTTTCATCCTCCAATCAGCCTCTCTTTATAAGTATTACAAATTTTAATAAGTATAATTATAGTTAAAAATATAAACTGATTATAAAATAATTTCTGGAGAATAAAAGGAGAAGTTCTGTATGAGATATTTATATTACCTAATTTTTTCTTCTCTGAACAAGGTATGGCGTCCATTGATGAAAATACCAAGTTTCAAAGTGCATTTTGTTACAGTGCGATTATGCGCTTTTTGCGAAATAAGGAAGAAACACGGGTTCTTGAAACTCCATTATAAGACAACGTGGGACAAAACTGAATAAACTTTTCAATTCTCTGAGAGAGGAGAACCGAATCATAAATTATAAAGCTACTTTTTCGAAGTTGCAAAACCCTATGAGAAAATTAGGAACAAACCTAGAAAACCTTGAGAACTTGCCTAGATTTTCTGTACTTTGAACTCCTAAGATATTTTTTATTATTTAAACATTGTTAGTTTGAATTAGTATTAAAAATAAATTTTGTATACTGAATTCTAATTTTGGTTCATGTGTACTTGTTTCAAGTTTGACTTCGCTACAATCTTGCCATCATAAATACAGATATTATTAAATCAGAGTTATATATACTATTTGCCAGGAAAATGAATAATGGGTTTGGCATAGTAGAACAACAGTTTTATTCATGTATGTGGAAGTATCTTCATCTTTTTAGCATGGACACGTCAAATTTCATGGAATTTATGCTTAAATGATTAAAACACATAACTTATTCAGAATTTTATATTTATATATCCACTGAAACAAAAATTAATAAGTAAAATGTAGGACGACAGCTCTTTTTTCTGCCTCATAGTTCGAAAGGATCGTTAAAATATTAAGTATTAAGGTATTTGGAGCTTCAGTTTGGCGTTACGTCGTTAAATTTTGTATAGCGATTGTTAAATTTAGCTTTTCGTTCAAAATTTGACAGCCGATTGAGTAACATACATCTAACGACTGCTCATTCTACGAAGAGACAAAATCTAAGCCGAAGGGTACTTCCACAGTTAATCACAGGGATCAAAGCCTGGCTCTTTTTACCCCTTTCAACCTATAGTCCAGGCATTGCGTCGGAAAAATGAGTAAAATTTCCGAAAAATTCCTTTTTCCAATTTTTTTTCTGAGAACGCTTTATTAATGGGTCCTCTTTGACATCAAAAAAGTGTCATCGATTAGGAGGGAGAACCCGGTTTTCTTTTTGGAAACATTTCCAAATTTTGCCTTTGCGTGTACGGGTAACCCGTTGCATCGTAGAGCAAAATGTCCAACAGGTGAAAGAAAGAAAACTAAATTATGAGAAAATTTTGTAACAAAAATAATGCGCTATCTTCAATAGGTCCCGAGTTATGATACATTGAAAATTTCCCAATTTTTTAGATTTTCATCGAAAAATCGCTAAGTCTCAAAAACCGCTCTATACCTTTCTTCCTAATTACTTTACAGATAAGTGTTCCACAGGTGAGTTAAAGAAAACTCAATTTCCTTTGATTCCAAAAAAAACTATGTTTTAACTATAATAGGTCATGAGTTATGACCCCTCAAAGTTTACTGTTTTTGCCTATTTTTAGGGGCAAAAAAAACACGATTAAATTTTTTCCAAATCAATCGTTCCAGATCAAGTTCACGTCAATGTAGATAGAAGATGAAACAGAGTGAACAAGAATCTGCGTACATCTAAAAAAAAGTCTTCTAGCCCTATTAGTTTAGGAATTGCAAGGTTTCAAAAATTCCCTGTTTTTGGGCATTTTTGACCAAAAACGGTTTTTAAAGAATATCTCGTTTCCTGCGAGTCTCACAACAGAAATCATGATAATTTATTAAGAGTGGAGTCGAATTAGCATAATTTCAAAAAAAGAAAAGTGTCCCAGCCCTAATGGGTCACGAGATATGACCTTGCAAAGTGCACTTTTTCTGCATAGTGGCATCTGGGTGTACCTTAAAGTAGGAGTACGGCCACAGTTTGTGTCCAAAGTAAGTGCGTATAACTTATTCTAGATGCATGATATGTTTTTTGCCGTCAATAAACAAATAATTTTTCATAACAAAATCTTGCTGTCACCACTTTTGATTCCCTTTGGCAATTTTTTGTACTTTTGTGGCAGAAAAGTAATTGTAATTGGTGCAAAATATGTAATATATTTTTTATCAATAAATTAATTATTAATAATAATTTCTGATTAATTGTTCATAACAAGTTCCTTTTTTACCCGCTTCCGAGTATTTTTTTAGTACTTTTAACTTGCTAAAAAAAAACTCGGAAGCGGTTGTAACAAGATTCTTCCATAAGCAGTTATTCAAAAATGATTAAAAATAATTGATTTGTTGATAAAAAAATATATTATACATTTTGCATCAATTACAATTACTTTTTTGCGACAAAAGAACAAAAAAATGGCCAAAAATCAATCAAAAGTGGTGAAAGCAAGAGTTGGTTATAAACAATTATCAGGTTATTGACGAAAAAAGACGTATTATGCATCTGAAATAAATTTTGCGCACTTACTTGGGACATAAACTTCGAAATGTGGTTGTACTTCCACTTTACGGTACACTCAGGTGCCTCTATGCAGAAAGAGTGCACTTTGCAAGGTCATATCTCGTGACCTTTCAGGGCTAGGACACTTTTCTTTTTTTGAACTTACGCTGAATTGACTCTACTTTTATTACTTCCTCACAAATTTTGTCGTGGGACTTATGGGAAACGAGGCATTTCCAAAAAACAAAACATCTCCGTTTTTGGTCAAAAATGACCCAAAAAAATCTGCCCGCTTCGCGGGCACATTCTCATCGCCCGCTTCGCGCGCAGCTCGCTTCGCTCGCAAGTATCAGCGCGCCTAGGGCGCGCGTCCGTAGGATCTCGCGCTTCGCG
>WSXT02213158.1:1671-17558 GCA_011762715.2 Neuroterus valhalla | reverse complement strand
ATCCATTTTTCTAGTTTATAACGATCACTTTCGAGAATTGTTGTTTAACAAAACTAAGAGACACTTTTTCTGTACCTCGCTCCAAGAACTTGACAGAACAGATAAGGCCAAGTTCAGACTAGGTTCCGAAGCCATTTTTACAAAAAAAAAGACTATCTGAGTCTTGAAATGAAGGTACGAAGACCTTCATTATCAACGGCGCTAGCAGAAATGACTATTCAAAACAAAATTTTTTTTCCATTTTGGCCAGCTTTTTTCGATTTGTGACCACTGTGCGACGGCAATCAGCATATTTATTTATCACGGCTCTTATTGTTTTTCCACCCTCCTATAATCCAAAATTTTTCCCTCAGATTATTCATTAAAATCCCTACTCTGGCATGATTCAATTCCACATGTTTTTCAAAAATTATTAAAATAACAAGTCTATTATTTCCGGGTAAAATAATAGGGCATCGAAAATTCAGCATATCCTCACGCAATGATATTTCTGTTTTTATTCGCAATAGACCATCTCTAAAGGATTGCAGGTGCCTAATTCGCTCGTTTTCTTCATTAGCATTAAAAGCTTCAGCTTTTATGCTTTTCGACAATAAAATTTCAGCACGCTCTATCTCTACAGAAGATTATTCCCCTCCAGTGCGTGATTCAACTGACATTTTTGCATTATTGTGAAATCTAAACATCTAAGCTAAAATGCCTACTATTTTCTTAAAAGTCGAAAACTTTTTAATCCACGACTCTTTCTCGAGAGATAATAGTGTGCTAACTTCCTGAGCTGATTTCTTTGATTCTTTATTTACTTCTCCCTCATCAAACTCTAAATTGTTAGCTGGCCGATTTTCAGGTCCCAAATTTAACTACCGCGGTTCCTTCCACCATCTGGAAATTAACAGCTGATCTGTCGTACATCCACGTGACGTTCAATCGTCGGGGTTCAGATGGCCTGGTACGTGTCTCCATTGATCGGGATTTGACAAACTACGTATTCCTTTTACGCGATTCCAAACAAATGTAGCCCAAATACTTTTTTGGTGAATCCATGTTAAAACTGTAGTTAAATCACTTCAAAAATACACATCCATATCTTTCACTGTGAGCGATTCTAAAACCGATTTCGTTAATCGAGCCCTGACGGTTGCTGCAAGCAATTCTAATCGCGGTATACTCGCGCGCGCATCAGTCCCTTCTCTTTTGCCGGCGCGACGCGTGTTTTTGTTTGTACGAAATTAACTTTAACCTCTGCGACATTTTCAATACGTAAAAAAATAACCGTCGCGTAACCTGCTTTGCTCGCATCTACAAACGTATGCAGCGAAATTTTGTCGTGTTCACTAATTTCGCCGAGAAAACATCGTGGAATTTGTATTTTACCGAGGTCTCCTAAATTCTCGGTCCATGTAATAAATCTACGTTTTATTTTATCACTTACTTCTTCATCCCACGATAACTTTCGAGCCCAGGTTTCTTGCAATAAAATTCGCGGACAAAGTAATGCTGGACTGACAAAACCAAGCGGATCATAAATGTGATGAGCTGCCGATAAGATCGTTCTTTCTGTTATTTGATCGAATTCAAGATTATCGGTGAAGGTCATATTCAGCGAGAGTGTATCATCACACTTGTCCCATGTAATCCCTAAAACTGACGTCACATTTTTTCTGGAATCATCGTGTGTAAACTCCCACCCTCGCGAGTCAAATTTCCCCAACTCAATCGATGCCTTCGCGTCTTGAATAGAATTATCCAACTCAGTCATACAGTTCACACTCGTCACACAGTTGTCAACATAAAAACTGTTTATTAATTTAACAATGTTTTCTCTTTTAAATTTCGGTTGAATTTTCGATTCAAGTGACGTTAAAATTTTTTCTTAATGCATGAAAAGCACGGCAGCCAAGATAAAAGAACTTGATCTCACACCAAATACTACTCTACGATATCTAAAAATTATCTGATTACCTTGCTTATCTTGCCATAGGAAACGCAAAAAATCTCTATCTGTATGAATCTGTATGAATGCCTTTTTAATGTCTGATGTAACAACTATCTTACCTTCTCGAAAACGCCGCAGTATCGATGAGATTTGGCCCCTATTCCAAACAGTCCTTGAGCGATGGTGCTTTCTCCTCCACGTCCTCGGATCCGGACGCTGCTGATGCATCGAAGATCGGCCGTATGAAAGTCGTACTGCTTTCTTCGATGATGGGGCGATGAGGTATGTAATGGCCCTTGTTGCAAATTTCTGCAGCAGGCACTTACTCGATGATACCTTCAGCTATCCACTTGTTGAAAGTAGTATCATACGCGTCATACGATCCGCCAGCACGTATCTGTTTATTTGTGGATTCCAGCCTCTGCATGGCCATAACTGTTCGACCACCTGACTGTTTGCAAACATTGTTCTGGTAAATAAAAGTATCATTACGGGCTTCCGAGTCGTCTTTTGCCCTTATTACTGTCCAGCCGAGATAGGTTTCGATGGCCACTTATCCACACTTATGAATGTGTCGCTTGCCCGTGAACAATTTTCCTACGATATCAGCCCCGATGAAAATATATATCGCGTCGTCCTCTGCATCTAAATCAGTGAGATTGACGTTCAAACTTTCATCTCACTGCACCATGAACCACGCTTGATCGAAGGAACGTTATCACATAATAATCGTCAATCAAGGGCACATTGATCTTTTCTTCGCCGTTACATAAAGTCACTCGTAAAGTCTGTAAAAGCACTTCGGAGGATTGATCATTCGCGAGGTTACACAAAATTTTCACGTCTGTCTCCTCAGGCTCACTGTCACGTTTGTTCAAATTAGGACACATTAAAATCGCGTGCCTTCGGGAACACCAGCCATATTTTAGATTCACTCGACACTTCCTGTATGAGTGCCCAATATTCAGGAAATTAAAACAAGTGTTCTCCTTTCTCACTATCTGTTGACGTGCAGAAAATTCCATCTTTTTTGCTTGCTTACACTGTGCACTATCATGATCACTACTGTTGCAAAATAGACAAGATTTCGCTCGACCATTCTTCGTTAAAAGCCCTGTCGCACTGGGAACATCTCTATTATTACGCGATTCATCACTTTCATCTTTCCCACTATCAACATTGTCAGATTGTGGCTTCAAGTTGAATCCTTGGACCGCCATGGATATCCGCAGCTCATTTTTCACTTCGTCTTCTAAAAATTCAATGGGCTGTGTTAAACGGTTCTTTGATCCTGCATCGTTATTATTTTCACTAGTCGCGACTGGCTGCACTGAACTTCTTTGCCACACACTAATAATTCTTCAGGTAACGACTATTCCACGAGCGGAAACAACATCGCGGCATATCTATCCGTCGTTCCTCTAAGGACTCGAGTGCTCGTAAGTGTGACTCGATTTTATCATAAAGAGTCGAAAGCACAAAATTTTCCCCGGGCGTAATCGCGTTTTGCAAAACCAATTGCAAAAGCTCGCGCACATAGATCTCAATTTGTTGATCATCACGCCCAAAACGATTCTTCAAACTATGGGTATCACTTTGTCATAATTTTCTGCCGTCGGAGGGAAGCTTTTCACTTATTCCGCGGCTCGCGAATTCGGAGCCATCGCTTGCATTATGTACTGAAATTTATCTTCTTTCACAATGTCATTATTCTCGTGTATTTTCTTAAATTAGCTCCATAACGATAACCATTCTTGTATATATTACCACTGAATTTTATCAATTCAATGGTCAGCATTTTAAAAATTTTCCTTCCCTGCATCGTAGTTGGTACGTTGTTGACACTTTGTTCATTTTCACTAGACACTGCTCTCGACGTTGACGCGACTGCTGTCATTGCACTTTTATAGTTCACCTTGGCTGTCAAAAACTTTTCTCGATATACACTAGTCTCCTCGTACTCCTTCTGGATGACCTCTTTAGTGGCAGCGTTGTCGTTATATGAAGGATCCATTACCATATCCGAAACTAGAGTTAATTCATTCACTTTTTCTTCTAGCATCCGGGACGCGACTACGGTAGATGTATGGTTTACTCCAAGAGCAGCCAAAATATCACTAAAGTTTTCAAGCGCTTTCGTGATGCACTTGCGCTCATACGTCCTTTTCTTCTTAGCCTTACCAATGTTTTACACAACACAACACTGAACCTCACAAAGAAAAAAGAATCACTATAATTAACCACGTCCTGTCACGGTCCCCAAATGTTATTTCATCAATAGGAACGGGGTTAATACAATAAAAGTGAACACAAGATTTTGTAAGATATAAAAAATAGAATTATTCTATATTTGAAAATTTCCTCTACGAGTTATTTAGAAACTATCCCTCGCAATGTACTCGATCCAGGTGATCATGAGACTGACCGACCTTTTGCCCTCTGGCTCACAAATTACCCTCGAGAAACCATAGCATTAGCATTAGCCTAACTTTCACAATTCTATCCCTCGGTCTTTCTTAGATCATAAAGACGTCGTCGGGTTGTCGCGGAAATCTCACCGTAGAATCTTAAAAGTATATTACGGGCTTTTCTTCAGGCTTGTAAGTTATCGGCAGATGAGAACTGCACTTACTTTAATGGCTTCCTCGATCCTGCCATAAAAGGCTTGAGAATGGTCAATTTTCGGAGAATACGCCTTTTATTATCATCCGCAGCATTCAGTTCTACTAACGTACAAATTAGAATATTCTTGTTGTAAATAATTTCCCTAAAATTTCACGTATACATTGCCTGAGAGACCCTATCTAGACCAGGAGAATATTTTACTCAAATTGAATTCAGCTGATCATAACCCCTATAATTTCCAACAAATGGGTTTGATTTTAGGCGCTGCTAAATATAGCTCGTGTTTACTATCAAGCCTCAAACAGGGTGTGTAAGGAACTCTTATGGCTCAATCTCCCGTTTATGGTTGGATATTATCCGGTCCAAATTTGATTATTGAAATGGAAACGAGAATCCCACTCACGGTACATCAAAGTTTAACGTCTAAAGTGTTCCATGATGGCTTGGCTAAGTTCCGAGAATTCGAAGAACTTCCAAATGGAGACTGTTTGACTGACGAAGAAAAACTTTGCCAAGAAAACTTCTTTTTAATATACCCATAAAAGAGAAGTGGAGGGTACTTGATACCGGTACCATTCAAGAATGAGACACAAATATAAGGCGGTGCCTCTTTTTCGAGAGCAAAAATTGTGTTGGAGAAAGTCCTGATTCGTTTGATTGGAAATTCTGATTTATTTATTCAGTATACGGGTTTTCTATCTGAATATGGAAAACCAGGTTATATGGAACTAATTCAAAAAGAAAAACTTGATGATTCTTCTTAGAATGTGTGTTTACCTCTTCCTTCGATTTTGAGAGAAAGTAGTTCTAGTACAAAGCTGAGGGTTGTGTTTAATGCATCAAGCTTAAATTGGAATCATACTCCTTCAAATTTACACTTGCACGTCGACCGAGATATTTTAAATGATTTGATTTCAATTATCTTGAATTGGATATTACCTCGTTATGTTCACATGATTGATATTGAAAATATGTTCAGACAAACATTAGGAAGGAATCCTTGCAATCAGAATTATCGAGAAATTTTGTCGTGCTTGCCCAATATCAAAATTGTTGCACATCATCACATCTTAGAGTGAGATAAAAGTCCCAAAGCCTAAACCTGAATATTTGACGCTTTTGCTCAGTACGCTCAAAATTCAAAGAGCTGAGATATTTTTGATCAAATATACTGAAGTCAGTTCATTTTTACTTGAACAGAAAGGCTTTGAGCTAGAATGAGGGAGTTGCGAGAAATTCACCTCCAAAAATTTTGAATTCATTCTTGGATTGTATCGGTCTCATAAGATTAGAAAGGAGACTACGGCACGCTCCTATTGCCTTTGATGAGAAGTAGCCTACCATTCACCTCGACATCACTCAAGTGAACTGATCACTGCGCATGCTCACATAGGATCCTTACATGGTGGTCTACAATCAACCTTTCATATGCTCAGACAGTGCTTTTGGATCTGAGGGGCACGCTCTCTAATTCAAAGCCTTATGAGGGTCGCTTAGAGGGCACGCGTGGAAGAGCGACTGTCTCTCAACAATTAATTGGTAATTCACCAGATTTTCGAGTTACCCTCAACCGTTCTCCTACACATACTGTCCTGCGTGCAGAAAATTTTCGAAATTCACTGGTGAAGGTGGCGTGTTGTTTCTAAGAATCTCTACAAAAACGGTACAAATAGAACAATAAGACCACCAATCTCATAATAGGAGATATGGTTCTTATTGAGCATGATCCGCTAGCGCCATCTCATTGGTTGTTAGGTAGAATTATCAAATGTTGAAAGGGGAAGGATGAATGAGTGCGTTTATTTCAAGTGAAAAATGCCAGTTCAGAATATAATAGCGGGCGGCTAAGGCCCACGGCGAATCATGGTTTTTGGAAATTATCACTTTCTATTCATTTCAATTTGTAGCCTGTTTGCCGGTCGGTAACTATTTCTGTTAGATACAAATTAGACCTTTGTCGTTTGTCGAGCTGCTACAATACTGATGGCGGTCGGTATATTTACGGAAAGCCTGAAACTCTCAACTTGATTTACTTTATTCTGGAAGGATATATGTGTCTCGAGCGAGTGTTGGATAAGGAAGCAATTACGTGAAGTCAGTGTGCAAGTAATAGTGTACCACGATGAATCGTTATCTGATCCTCCTCGCGGGTTGGACGAAAATTGAAAGAAAACGGTCAAAATATGTGACATTCGTGAACGCATGTGACGAGAGTAGTATGGTTTGGAAAAGGGTGTTAGTCTATTCAATTGTGTTCTAGAAATAAATTGATACTGGTTGTTTTTGAGAATAATGACAAAAATTTTGTGACAAAAATATTTAGAACTATTTATTATCTCTAAACACCAAGCAAAACAAGTGCATAGTAATCACATTTTGATTCATTCCGACAAGTGATGAAGGCTGATCTGAAAAGCTGCCACAAAAAGCCATAGTCGATGGAGAAATTTCGAATAGCTTTATCTGTAAACTTTCTTAATAACTTGAGGGGGTTTTTTCCGGGTTGTTTCTTATAATTAGGTACGATTTTAGGTTTGTGGTGAATCCGAATTTGATCAAACATTTCTGATAATCCTGATTCTTTACGCTCACATTCTCTATACAAGCACTCGCCCAATCCTTAAAATCTGGTCATAGAAGTAGACGATTGCAGAAAACTGAAACCTCTGAAGAAACAAGTCCATCTGTGAAAGAGTCATGAATGTATTCTTCAATTTCATCATTACGTATATAATTAAAATGATGAAACAGTATGGGTATTGCACGATAAGATTATTTATCAATAAAATACATTTTCGAAATATGTCGCCGATTCGCGTTACACACAGTTGATAATATTTGACGCTTCTTCAAAGGACGACGAAAAATATAGTCCCATTTTATCCCTTCAATTTGAACAGTTCAAATTGGTTCAATTGGTTGAATTGGTCAAATTGGTCAATCAGTTCAATTGGTCTTTATGAGAGTGTAAGACCTTCTGATTATTTTATTCATCTATCTCTCCCAAAATATGTATTGTACTACCCTCTGGATCCTTTCCGATCAATTGAATGGACGCAACTCCCCTCGACTAACCATATTCACGTGGATTGAGTGAAGCTTCCAACCTAGACATATGTTGCCTCGTGATAAAACCGAAGTATTTATCATTATATGGCCTTTTGTTTATCAGGAAATACAAATCATAGGTCCCTTCTTCAAGGCGTGCGTAAAATCGCTGATCATCTTGCAGTTTTACAATAGCGTATCCATCTGGGTGAGTAGCTGGTTTAGAACGTACGAGGGGTCCATGAAGAATGCGTTTAGAACGTGCTCGACTTAGATGGACTTTGATTATATTAACGCTGCTCCTCTCAGGCATTTCGAAAGGATAAGTTGAACGGCCTCCTGAGAAAAATCAAGATTGATTGAATTTCCGTACTGAAGCAATTAAGAATTTTTGTAATACAAAAAATAAACTATAAATTCGACATGAAAACGATGAGAATTCAGGACGGGAGATAACTATTGACGCTGCGATGCTGAATTGAGGCTAGAAGAAAGCGAAGTTGAATTGAATCAAAACTGGAAACCTGTGGTCATAGAAACGGTATTTTTAGGGAATGTCGTCGATATGAAGGTAAATCATTTCAGGTTTTTTGTCCTCTCAGGATCGGAATTGATGTGCACACTCGGTAACAATTTTTTAACGAGGATATAATAGAAATCGACTCATCCGAGTATCTTCCATTTATCTCCGAAGAAAGGAGACTCGAAACAACCTTTATTTGATTAGAAGGTAAAAACTTAGAGATAAGAATTAACATTGTTTCTCTGAACTCAGGAGTTGTAGCGAATGAAATGAAAGCTCTTGCTCAATTAAATGAATAATGTTACAACTGGTACTCCCTGGTGGGTCACAGAGGTTCTTTTGGAGGGAGTTGAATTGCGAAGACCCATGAATTAGAATCGCGAAAAATAGGAGAATCGAAGGCAGATGGCCTCATAAATTAGATATTGTGTTATCGTACGAGTCGTGTTTAGAAAAGTACCATTGTATTAGGTGACAGGGGAGTCATGAACTCATGATAAGAAGTTTAAAGGATTTCATTGATATTATGATGGGTACAAAGCAAACTCATAAACCAACGTGAATCAAAACAGATAATAAAGGCAAATGGGTGTCAGAGCGATACTCTTTTTGTAGTTGCGTACAACCGCAGAGATACGTATTGGCACCGTGTACGTCTACTAGCACCCTCACTGCGGGGGACACTTCCATGTTAAATCACATGGAGCAAAGTTAATGCTGTGGTGGCCAAGGTCACTTTTTGGGGACGCTGCCTTATGAATACGTGTAAAATTCGACCGCAGCGCCAGCCCTCCCCTTCAACCGTCTGCACATAGCGAATACTCCTACGAGAGCAGATGTGTATCACGGCGAGGACTGGGAATTGACGCAAAGAGACTTGGCCGTTTGAAGTGATATTTCAAGAACCTTCTACGCTTTTCAGTTTTTTTTCCTGAAATCGAAGATGAGATTCCGACACACGTTGGCAGAAACGCGACTTATAAGTTAATATCAAATGATTTACTTTTCAAAGAAGACAATGAATGTTTGGAAACTCTTCGCTTTCAGCGAACAACTCCTCTTTTTGACTGAAAGTTTTTTCTTTTTATTTCATTTCCATGCTTTTTGTTGGATATTCATGTGTACCATTGAAACTTCCTCTATTGTACCACATCCTTTGACTGGAAACCTAATCTTTTCTTCAGGTTCGATATTAACATTCTCTTTGAAAATATTCCCTTCTTGGTAGAGATTAACGCTATGATTAGAAAATTATTCCTTACCGGTTGAAAATGCGAAGGATGGTTATTTTTTATTGTTGCGCATTGATCTACTGAATCTAAAACATAACTACTGAACATTTTTCCGACAGAGAACTCAAATATCTTCTAGGGAATTGATTTGAATGATGAATTTGAACAGGATATATCAGTTATCGAATACAGACTTGAATTTTCACATAGAAGGATTATAAAAAAAAAATTGAACTTAATAGATGAATATTCGACTAAAACAAAATAATTTTCAACAAATTAGTTCCATTTTTAACTCGAAAAGATTGATTTTCACTCGCGAATAGGATAACTGAATTCGGAAACAGAAATATGAATCTCCATTTGGATGATCATGTATTTGAAATTGCGAATGCTCACTCCAACTCTCTGCATTATAAGGTAAGTTTCAATAAAGGTAAAACATTCAACTAATTCTCAAAAGACTGAAGCTTGACGTCGAGGCACTTGGATATTTTTGGACATATTCCGGGAACCTATTGAAATTTGATTTTTTTATCATCTAAAATTGAAAATTTTTCTTTCGTAGATGATGTTCTGTTGTTCTATTTTTTTCTCAATTTTCATGAATTTTGACACAAGTCAATTTGAGGTATTTTTTTTTGTACCATAAGGTTATTATCCCTCGCGGGGTAAGCGAAACTCGTAAAAAGTCATACTTGGTTGAGGTGATTACGCGGGAGGACACAAGGCTCCCGCTTATATGCCAACAGCACGCGATATTCCTGGAGAGTAATCCATCCGAGTAGTAATCGCTCCCAACGCTGCTCAACATCAGGGATCGCACGGGAACTGATTTTTTGAACGTGACATAATCCCGGAAATTCTCAGTCTACTGGAGCTCGACACGGAGACGCTTGAAGATCAACAGTCCTAACTCAGAAATGCGTGGAAATTTAATTTTTTCTCTTGTTTATGATAATACTCAAAGAATCTAAGAGTATATTCCTTTCGCGAATCGTTTTTTGGCTAAGAATACGAGTTCATGGCAAAAGCTTTCACGGTAATACCCTCAATGATGACAATCTCGACTTTGGAAGGTTTCACCGTATCTCCTCTACTCTTATCTTGAGACAGCTAACGATACATCAGAGACTACTCAATCTTTCTCTCCGGTGATCTAGATGGTCCAGGTTCGTCTTTTGGACGCTTCACACCTAAATGCTCTCCAGCCGGATGTCCTCCATGTCCTGCATCTGCAAGGGTGATACAGGTTTATTTATTAGTTCCATTTGAGGGGTAGCAAAAAAATTGTGATCCTGTGTGAACAACCCCTTACATTTCTATCAGGATCCGTCCATAAGAAAGGAACGTTTTCTGTGTTAGAAGATTTGATGTGAGAGACGTATTAATAGTCAAAAATAGAAGTAAGATTCATAAGAGGTGTCACATCATTTTTGGTGCGAAATGATCCACGTTTTTGAATCCAGAAACGATTCTTACACAACTTTAAGCATATCTAACGAGGAAAAGTCGTGACTATATGTATCGGGCGTTGCAGGCCAGTAATGACCAACGATGCACATCATTCTTCTGGCAAAAGGGGCAATTTTCAACAACAAAAAACGTCTGGTCGGAAATCTGTCTTGCAATATAAGTGACGAATTATTAACAAAACACAATAATTCTCAAACAAATAGTTGAATCTTTATCCTATAGAGATTTCTCTCTTATTAATATATTTGCATTTTGACAGAAGAAGATGAATTTTTACACTGGAAGAATCGAGATTTTCTGCATACAAGATAAGGTTTTTGAATCATGGCCTTATTATTGGAGTTTTTCTTTCTTATTCTCTTTTGGTTTTTTTCCACCTGCATGCCCTTCAGCTGAGTGTCCTCCACTTCCACGCACCGTATCTGCAAGGATGATACAAGTTTATTTATCAGTATCATGAAGGAGTAGCAAACAGAACGTAAACCTGGGAGAACGTCCTGTTTCATTTTTATCAGGGACTATCCATAAGAAGGGAAAGTTATCTCTGGTATAAAATGTATTATGTAGGAGACGTATCAATAGTCAGGAAAAGAATTTGGATTCATGGAAGGTGTCACGCCCTAGAACTTTGATCAAGTACAGTGAACCCTTCGGGTAATAAACTGTAGGAAATTATTCCCATCATCATCGTTGAGTCAAAATGATCCACTTTTGCGGATTCAGCATAAGTCCTGTTGCATTTTCATGCAAATCTATCAAGGGACAGTTGTTATTCTATTTATAAGAAGTAAAAGGCTTGTAATGACCAACGATTTGCATCATTCCTCCGGCGAAAAAGTCGATTTTCAACAGCAACAAAAATGTCTGTCCAGGAAGATTCATCTCCTACCATAAAAGACGAATTGACAATAGAATACATTAATTGAGAAACGAATCGTTGAATCTTTCACTTCAACATCTTTATACCTAAACCAAATTATTGAAATCTTAGTTAGTAAAAATTGATTTAATTTTATGGGAGTTTGTATTTTGTGATAGAAGAAAGATCTTTTTGGTATATAGGGAAATGAATTTATCCTTTGTGGTTTGAGATAGAAGTTTTTCATTGAAATTCAAGTTATGAATGAAACCAAATTATTGAAATCTTAGATTGTGAAAATTGATTTATTTTTATGAAAGTTTGTATCTTGTGATTGTATACCTGGTGCAGAAGCGGAAGCCATAGTATGATTATTATCAAATCCAAACTGACACGAGTCAGAACAGAGAATATGCAAAAACCAGAAGTACAAATAATTTATCGTGAAAAGATGGATAAGTATTTAGAGCATCACAAGGCTGATTGGGAGAAAGATTTAGACAACAAAAACGTTGAGAGTGCTTGGATAATATTGCGGTATGGAATTTTTGAGAGTGCTTCGGAAGTGTGTGGTACTGCGATCGTGGGAAGAAAGTCCGGTAATGCGTGGTGGAATGATGAAATACGCGTCGTAGTCAACGAGAAAAAAGAAGCTTACTCGAGACTGTTGAATACTAAAGGTCTCGGCGATGAGGAAAGGGCTCGGATCATGAATGACTATAGGGATGAAAAGAGGAAAGCAAATATACTAGTCAAAGAAAGCAAAGATAGAAACAGAATGGAAGGAGATAAGAAAATGCGAAATGATTTTGAAGGAAATGAGAAACTATTCTGAAAATAGGTTAAGAAGACTAGAAAAGGAAATACTAGCACTGAGGTAGTCGGAATAAAGAATGCTGACGGTGAAATGGTATGGGAATCGGACAAAGCGAAAAAATTGTATGCGAGATTTCTTCAAGAAGCTGTATGAAGGTGGAGTCGTGCAACACGACAACAGTGACACTGACACGGATAAGATAAACGATTTCGATGTAGGTAGCGGAAGCAGAGTCGGTATCAACGACATTATTTCCGTAATCAAAAAACTAAAGAAAGGTAAGGCTGCCGGTGTGGATGGTATTATCTCTGAAATGCTCAAGTTGGGTGATCTAGGTGACTGCAATAATTATAGAGCAATAACCTTCCTCCGCACTGTAGGAAAAATATTTACCAAAATTTTCATTAATAAAGTCATGAGAGTAACAAAAAAAAGGATCTGGGAAGTTCCATGTGGATTTATGCCAGGAAGATCATGTGCGGATCAGATATTTAGCTTAAGACAGATCACGGAAAAAAACCAGAAGGTATACAAAAAAGTTCCCTGTGCATTTGTTGATCTGGAAAAAGCTTTCGATGAGGCAAATCGAACTAAACTTTCGGAGGTCTTAAAAGAATATGGAGTTACCAGGTGGCTTCTGAAAGCAATACAAGCGATATATAATGGTAGCAAAGCAAGTGTGAGAGTAAATGGACAACTAAGCGACTGGTTTGATATTAGGCAGGGTGTAAGGCAAGGATGCGTAATGTCCTCTTGGATGTTCAATATATACATGGAAAAATGTCTTAGGATGGCTCTATTTGTAAGAATTCGCACCTTTTTTTACTTCCTAACATGTATGAACGATCCCCTTTTATTCACGTTCACTGAACTTCCTTCACACTGTTTGTTCTGTAATTTATATCGCTTGTATATATTTATAAATTAAGATAGTTTGAAACTTCTTACGCACGCGTATTATGCATGTGATTTGCATTTCGTTCTATATACAAACATGTAAACCAAGATAGGTTAGGGGCTCACTTATTGTGAAATTTTAATTGGGTATAATGTAAACTCTTTGAGATATAGTATACATTTTAAACATTGCTTTTAATTAATTTTTTATGAAAAAATCCTAGAATATATGAGGAAAAGAGGAGCTGAAAATAAGCACAGGCATCCTCAGGCATGGCGGAAGCAGAAATAATTTGATTCGATGTTGATTATGAGCAAGGGATAGAAATTCGAGCAGAATTTTTATAACCAATGGGCTTACTGCCCCACGCAGCCACCCACTCAGTTCTGAGTGACGCGTCTCCTTGGACCTCGTGTGCATTAAGATAGCATAGTCCAGAGCTAATCATCAGTCGTCTTCCCTCCGAGCGAGGAGGAAGATGTACGCTCTGCAATTCATGTTCTCTGCCAATCAGCTGTCTACCATAAACTAGAGAGAAAGGATCTCACTCGCTCTTAACCACGACTCTGGTCTAAGTCCAGTATTGCCTGGCCATTCACTACGATCATCAAGGAGTAAAAGGACTCCTCACGCTTCGTGCTCAACTTACGATTCCGTTCGACTTCTGTACAGCCTGTCAGTTGGCCTTCAACAATCAGCGAGGAAGAACCTCTTATTTCCTCAATCCTTCAGAGCGCTTCTGCCTGATTTCTGCTCTGTTTTAATCTGCTTTCCAGCATCTCAAGTAATTTTAGAGGCATAAATAAAAGCAATATTGATCTCTGCTTCTTAAGACTTATTCTTCTTACCTTCACCGTTAGATCAATCCTTATCGGGCCTTTTTCTCATCAAACATAAAACATGTGACTTGTCCCTGTCAAGACATTTGATTCGTTCATCTTTGTATTCTTCGTTTGTGCGTGTTTTTATTTCTTTTTTTCTAGGTGCCTCCTTTAACTTCGATTGTCATCCAACCCACTTAAAGACTCTCGCATTACTTAAGGCCTTTCACGACTACTTCCTGAATCGGGATGTCGGTCCGGTAAGCAAGTCGTAGCTAACGACTTCAGGCCTCGTCCCGAGGACCTTCTAAGTTTAGACTCATCTTTGCTATATCCGGAATCTCCTCCGGTGCGTAATGAAGTATATCGACGACAACAGAAACCCGGTAAGAAATTAAAAATTCATCGGAGGTGTCGAATAGGACGCTACCGTTTGTATTCTTCGCGGTCTATCCTGCATCGTTCTGAGCGCTTCACGTGGCCACAAGACAACGGCCGAATGTAGGAGCCTTCATTTCAGGAAAGTGGAGTAGAGCCAAGTTATCACTAAGGGCCCCGGACTTCATGTGTGACCAAAGCCTCTTCTACGTATTCAAAATGCTGCAAAGAATCTCCTGCATTGAATTTGAAGATTCTACGTCCAATCATGCTTACTATCTAGGATTGCTCCTTAATATTTAACTGCATCTGAGATCATCAGCCTGGCGCCACGGAATACACAAGTGACGATCTTCGGTACTTTGTTCTTTCTCGTTAGGATGACAGAGCTGGTCTTTTCTGGATTTACTGAGGGAACCAAGATATTGCTCGAGAATTCTACAATGCGTAGCGCCAATCTTGTGAGACACATTAAGGTACCTAAATAAGCCCACCTTACTAGGAGGACAAGTCGTCCAGGATAAGGTTGTAGAGCTGCTGTAGCTGTACCTCGGACTTTAAGTTTTCACTAGACATACTATATTCTTCTGTACATCTCCTTTCTATTTTTTTGTGTTAACTCAATAAAGATTCATTTTTTTATCATTATTATTATGATATCTCTAGGTGTTCCAAACGTTTTATTTAGTCTTTGTAGGAGGCCAACGACTACAATGCATTACAATCCTTCACCGTGCTGACCTTGGGGCATCGCCTTCACAACGTATAGATCCCTCGACCAGAGTTTTGGCACCAATATCGTGTCCACACCCTTGAGACCCACGCATGATTTTGGCGCTGTTCCGTGTGCCCCCCTACATATGAAGCGCGATCCTCCTAAGCCATCTATACCTTTCCTACTCATCTACGATTTCCAGTATGTGCACTGCTGACATACGCCTATTCAGAACCATTAAGATGCCTTCGAAGTGATGCAAGTTTATCAGCATCATTGAGATACCCGTTTCATCACAATGGCCGCCGACTGAAGAAGACGTCGTAAAGTCTAGGGGACCTTCCCCTATTTTCCAGCATTGATTTTTATTATCTTTCAACCCATCGATGAAAAAAAGGCTTCTCAATCCATTACAGAAGTTACAGTCCTTCTCCTCTTCGTTCTTTCCATTTGGTTGGATATTCAACTGTTCAGTAGAAAATTCGCAATTTTGAGCGCGCCTTGGGCGCACGTCATTCGGATCTCGCGCTTCGCACTCGATGATGTATTTACTTCAGGC
>WSXT02213147.1:0-17559 GCA_011762715.2 Neuroterus valhalla | reverse complement strand
CGTGTACAAACTACAAATGTTGTCGACGTTTCGCGAACGTTACAGCTCGCATCTTCAGGACTGGCCTAAAACTGAGGATTCAGGTCAGTGTTGCCAGATGGGAGGAACGGTTAATCTCCTAATCGAACCTTATTTATCCCTAGATGTCGACTAAGATCCCTGAATCTGCGAATTGAAAAAAGAGAAACTGCTACATTGCTCGTGCGTGTTGCATGAATAAAAGAAAAAAAATAGATAATTTTATTTGGATAGAAAATACATTTCCAAATGGTCATAAAACAACGAACGCCAGTAGATAATAAATTTCTTACATACCTTTTGTGAAAGTTTTGGGAATCGTCATGTTGTTAGCTGAAATTCATCGGAACAATTCTTGAAAATAAATATTTTAAATACTTTTACTCAAAATCCCCAAATTTCCCCCTGAATATTTCACATCCCTAGATTCATCCCTGAGATGCTTAAAAATCCCTAAATCTAGGGATTGAATACCCAATCTGGCAACACTGTTTCAGGTTGTGATGCTATATTATATATGCTCTCAACGATGCCTGTGATTGGTCAATGACCCCACTGTGAGGATTGGTCGAACCTGATTGGCCAATCAGGTTCGACCAATCACTTCACTTGGAACAGGGGATTTTTTACATGAAACGTGCACTTTTTAAATTGATTATAATTCGGATTTAGACGAGAGGAATTTGAAAAAATCGTTCCTCCATTTGAAAATTCGTCACAATTTTACAGTTCCCTCTTCCTAACTTTAAATTATGAAGGCTTGTTTACATTGTTCATTGCAATATCATCCTATTTGAACATTGATTTTTGAATTTTAAAATTGAACTATTTCTTTGAGAATCTATGTACTTCGCGGAAAATTTGGCTTTTTTGTAGAAAATTAATTTTTATGGTCAAAAATTCATCTTTTGCTTAAAATATATCTATTCATTTGAAGATTCATCATTATACCTGAAAATTCATCAGTTTTAGTTAAAAAGCAATTACTTTAACTGAGAACTTAACTGTTTCATTTTCATGGAAAATTGATGTTTTCTAGCTGAAAATTCGACATTTCGGTGAAAATTTGTCTTTTTGAATTGAACACACAATTATTTCGTTGAAAATTCACATATTTTGTTGAAAAATCGAATTTTTGTAGAAAATTATCTTGTTCCTCGGAAGTTGATATTCTTCTTCAAAAATTCTTCTATACGGTTAAAAATTCAAATTATACAGTCGAACATTTTCCATTTGGGTCGAACATTCATCTAGTTGAAAATTCTTATGTTTGTTTTAAAATCAATTTTTCAAGCCAAAAATGCCACTTTTCCATCTTTGTTCGAGAATTTTTATTTTTATGGTTCGAATTTCAACCATTCTGTTGAAAAATTGTATTTTCCGCTAGAAAATTAATTTTTTTGTCAAAAATTGATCTATTCTAATTAGTCAAGTGTTCATCATTTCAGTTGAACATTCGTCTTTCTGGTTTAAAATTCAACTACTTCAGTTGAACATTTACAATTTCATTTGTTTCTTCATCATTTCGTGTATGAATGTAATAATTTGTTTGACAGTTTTTTTGTTTGTTGAAAGATAGTTTTTTTTTTGTTGAGAGTAAGTTTTTTTTTTGTTATGAGCCATTTTTTTTAACTGAAAATTTAACTTCTTCCGATTGGAATTTTCATAGTTTTAGAAAAAATCTATTGGTTTAGTTCAGCATTGATTTTTTCTCAATTTAAAATTTGGGTAATCAAATTTTCGTTTTATTATGTTTTCCAGTTAAAGTTATTTATCTGTTTGAAAACTCGACTCCTTCAGTTAAAGATTTTTTTTCAGTATAAAACAATTATGTTCGGTTCAAAATTGGTTTTTTAAACTAAAAATGTTACTATTCCATTTTTGGTTGAAAATAATAATTTTTTTACTTTGAAATTCGACTATTTTGTTAAAACATTATATTTTTTCTTAGAAAATGATTCTTTCTATTTGGGAATTAATCGTCTCGTTGAATATTGACCTTCATGGTTGATGTGCTCCAGTTATATATTTGTCTTTTTGGATCAAAATTCATGTTATTGTTTTGAAATTTAACTGTTCTGGTTGAAGATTCATAATGTTATTTGAAAATTCATCTAATTGGTTGAAAACTGAACTATTTTGTTGGAAATCTGTTGTTTTTTGTTGTTGTCGTTAATTGATTTTTTTAGTTGTAAGTTTAAGTGTTCCATCTCTTGTAAAAGAATTATATTTTTTTGTTGTAAATTAGAGTATTTTTTCAAAATTGATTTATTTTACATTGTTTGATCTGTTGTGTTGAAGGATGTTTAGAATTAACATCATGAATAAGAATAAATGTTAGCGTGGTGCGACAAATATAAATATGTTACTTCTAGAGTTGACCGGGAAAATGAAAAAACTTGACCGTGAAGAATCGGGAAATGACCGGGAATTTGAAATCGTCCGCCGAATCGCCACGCTGACCATACTCGATTTACTCAAAAATACTTACCCATACTGGGCGATGCCATGAGAATTCTAGAGACCGTAACTGAAGTAATAGCATCTCTTGCTGCTTTTTGACTATTGCCAACTTTGTCTCCCTTCTCGTTCTGCAGTTCGATACCATGTTTAAGTTCGGTGATTCTCATCAAAGGAATGTTTATGCAATTGGCAGCTGCGACTGCAGCTAATGGAACAAGTCGACCAGCCAAGGGTGGTCCCCTTTTTGCGAGACGATTTAAGGTCAGTGCAGTCACTACTGCACCTCCAGTTGCCCCGACATAACTCTGGACCAATGTCTCCACTGGAATCGGAGTTGATCCACTACGATTTGTGTAATTTACTAGTGCGTTAAAGGACTGATTACACCACTGCCAAAATATCACAGCTGGCGTGGATCTGAAAGTTAATAATGCAGACGTTATTTTAATCAAGTTCAAATTTTTTGAAATTGTGGGAGACAATTCAGTGAAGCTATGGCCGTGCGGGAGTAATTTTTTTGAAATAAAAAACAAAACGAATTCACGTCCTAATATTATCATCAGATATTATTAAAGTGGCCAGTCGAGCATTGTTTTCTTGGTCTTGTAGAATAAGATGGTTTACAAATAATTTGAGTCTATTTCCGGAAGATTTTACTTTGGGAAATGAAGTGCCAAACTTCATGGCCACATTAGAATCTACAATCAGAAACTAGATTACTAGGGTAAAAGAGGTTAGAGGTCGCGGCTAACCTTATCACAGTCTACGCAACTGCCATATCGAACAAGATATATCCAGACATCGGATTTCTGAGACTGCTTTATCGAAGAATGAGTAGCTTTACTGAATGTCTTGAGGAGTATGCATACTTGTAGAACGTCATCATGCATCCAGTGATGATCATGTTCATTGGGACTTGGGCACTCATGCGCCCAATCAAGGTCATCTGTTCTCCAGTGTCTGGATGGTAGGCACTGTCGTACAGGTACTTATTGGCCCAGAGTTCATCTTCAGTAATTCCTAGTTCCTCCAAGGTAGCCCCGTTTCTGAAGGAATGATAAAATTCGTAAAAATCTGACGAATGCATTAGAAAATTTCGAGGGAGAATGGGCAGCCTAAAACTTTTTCTTATTATTGTCAAACAGGGTAAGCTACAGTCGAAAAAAAACTAGTAACGAAAATTTAAAAAAGGCGGAAAATTTTATTCTGACCTTGAGTGATCTGAGGCTCGAATCCAACTCTGGTTATCAATTATTATAAACAGATATTGTGGAAGATTCTTGAAAGTTCGGATGTTTTGTTATTCAAAACTCTTAACAGTCTTATCCTCTAGAAATAATTTGTTCTCTCTGTGATTATTTTTTACCATTCAGCGTAAAATCTACTCTCATATTCATTTTTGTAGCATCAAAAAGACACACGATTTGTGAATTACGTCAGAGATAATATAAAAATATTGAGACAATTGGTATTAGTGAGAGACAATATTTACACTGAGAATTTATTACTGCAAATTTTGAGAAATGAAAATATCAAACAAATAGATCAATACAGTGTACTCAGGAACAATTCAACAGTTCAAATCTGCGATTATTTCTGAACATAAATGTAATTAGCATGAGAGTTAGGAACATTTATAAATAAATCTCCATGACCTGATTTGCTTCACGCACCAAGCTACATTGATCCCAATTTTTTACTTTTTACTATAATATTAAACTCTTGTTGATTACTATCTTAGAAAATGATTATCTTTGGAACGATGATTTATTTTAATGATCTAAACATTTCCTGACAAATCCGGGAAATATTTTGATTTCGTTTCTGCATGATCATAACGGATTATTATATTGGAATCATACTACTTTTTCAAGTGATTCACAACGAATGTACAACCATCTCTTCCAACACAAATTGAAAAAAAAAGTAAATGAGAATCATGTTATTCGTTGCTCTGATCCAAAAATGTATTTGAGCTTGTAGTAACCAAATTCAAACCTCATCGACAAATAATTTGTCATTAAAATTAAAGGGTATTATCATTTAGGCATCAGGATTTTAAATTTTGAATGTATGAAAATATTAAATGCTATCATCGATATTCAACGACCTATAATCAACGAGTTCAGAATTTCTTCAATGCACTTGAGACTCACAGACTGAGCTCAGCTATTTCTAACTTAATACTTAGAACCTTCGTGTCAATGCGACACGAATAATCTAGACCATGTTTGAAATTCGTGTCGAAATCAAATTTTATTGGTTTACGTGATATGTTCATTGAATTTATTATAAGACAGCTATAGGCGGATTTAGAACAGGGACCAAAGGGCCATGCAGAGGATGGCAAATTTTTAGGGACAGCGGCGCGGCGGCTTAGGATCGTTTTTTCAATTTTGTGCCGCAAGAATTATTTAATGGAAAAGTAGTGATCTCTCTCTCTCTCTCTCTCTCTCTCTCTCTCTCTCTCTCTCTCTCCCTCCCCCCCTCTCTCTCTCTCTCTCTCCTTACATCTTGAAACAAAGGCGGCATTTCGAATCGGCGTCCAGATGAATCCTTCACTGTAGCCAGCCTAAATATGATTTGATATGATTGATAACCTAGGGCAACGTATGCTTTGAAACTAAAACATGATAAGACAGGCGGGATGTTTTGTTTTTTCAATATGAATTCTAGTGCATCAAAATAAGTAGAACTGCTCTCAGCTATCAAATAATAATGATTATAATAATGATAAATAATGATGAATGAAGAAAAAATATTCAGCAAGTAGTAGATACGCCCCTCTTGTCAGTGACCTTTATAATAGTCCTAATTATGTAATCTATTGAGACTGTAGTGTAAGTAGAATTAAATTTTTCTTATCTCGCTTGTTGGATCAATTAAATCAATTTTAATCTTGACCAATTCTTGTTGTCCGATAGAATACTGAGTCATTCTCTTGTACTCATACGTTCATGAATTCGACAATCATATATTTTAACAGCTGTATTTATATGTGACTGTACTGTGGCTTCTTCATAAATTCTATTCATGACATTCCAACTGATTAACGAAAATCTCGAGTTACATTTATCATACAGCAAAGGCTGATATGTGCATATGGTATATTTTTGGTAACATTGAAAAAACTAAAAATTAATGAATAAAATTAACTAAAACTAATTCCGAAACGTGAGCAAAATAATTTAAGGTTCAGAAAAAATTCTCCTGTACTAAAGAATTAAGTACACAGAAGAAATACCTGAACGCCTTTTGCTGATAAATTAACTCTAGTCTAAACTTATTCCAACAACATAGAAAAATAAGATATTTAGGATGACATTCATCGCGTACTAAAGGTCCGAAATTACTTCTTTGTATGTTATATGCATTATATATCTTTTTGGTCTAACAATGACACTGAAACTTTCATCCGAAGTTTGCTCTTTGCTGATAAATTAACTTCGGTTTCAACTTATTTCATGAAAAGAAGGAAAGATATATATATATATCTAAAAATATATCTCCGCATTTTTAAAACTATGTTAGTTGCAGTTAAACATATATGCGAATATCGCTAGGTATACATATGCCACGGTACGGTGGCTCCTTTATAAATTGTATTCATGACAAGCGGAATCATAAAAAAAAAAGAAACTTCAAACTTTCCACGCCCAGTGAAAATAGCAAGGTATCAGTACCGCGACTACTATGATAGGGATAAAAGCGTCTAAACTCTTTCTGCACTGAGAAAAAAATCGTGTAAATTCAACACGCCGATTTCTTTGAATAGAATTTGCATTGAATCAACACGGTTCCGGTTGTTTTAAGACGGAGCTGCATTGATTCTACACGGCCGCGTTCTGATTCCAAACGGAGGTCATTTCGGGAGTTTGACGGATACGGAACGAGTTTGGGCAAATATCAATATCGATAGCTCCCTGTTACAGCAACACGGCGCCGTCATCATTCCAAACGGAGCTCCGTGTTGAATCAACACGACCCGTGTTGAATTTACACGATTTTTTTTCTCAGTGTAGAGGATTTCTAGTTTAAAATTACTGCTCTTTCTCCAGCAAATCTACTATGCAAAAATGCATGCTCTTATTTGCTACATTCTATGATATCTTAAAAGTAATAGAGAACAGGATGTTTCTGAAAAAGAGCATTCCATTCTGTCTTGATTCCTCTTGATTTATTTTTAAAGCAATTTAGTTTTCAAGTCCTGATAACGTCAAATATTCTGTCATTTGATTTATAACTTCATGGCCATTTGCGATGCAAAAAATGCTTTAGTCGATTCAGACTGATTTGATATACTGCCAATCCCCTGGTTTGATATTCTCCACTTTTTGTTGGCACAATTCGATAATGAAAATATATAAAATAAATAATAATCAGTAAATAATAATATTTTAGAATCACTTTTACTACACGGTGGAAACCTTTGGGCTAATTTGACGATATTTATAGTGTCGACATTACAAGATGAGTGAAAAATCATTTACGGCATATCCTACGCTACACAGTGTGTATTAGGTGACGGAAAAGGAAAGTAATGCAGGAAAAAAATTGAAAAACATTACAATGTGGTAATTTCAAGTAGACAAATAAATTCTAAGACAGCCAAATAATTTGATAGAAATGTACACAATATAGACGAATTTTAGCACACTCGTCAGTAACGTAACTCCACACAATGTTCGGTAACCGCGACAACGGGAAATTTAAATTTAACATTTTTATCCCAGAAGGCTAAATTTGACCGGCGCGTTACCATATCATGGGAAAAATACGTTGATTTTGTGGAAATCTTCCTCCTGGTTTTATGGGCATCAAAATACATATGCACGTTAATGGTTGCAGGCCTATTTTCCCTGATACAAAACTCAGTTTACATACTAATTAGTGATAATTAAAATCAATTTGTGGATAACTCTGCAGCAACTCTAGAACTCATTAGGTTTTCTATTTTCGTTATTTTGTGTCACTACATAGTTTTACGAATACAGTTTCAAAAGATATGATAGAGTAAAAATAGTAAACTACATTACAAAAAAATGACGCACCTAATACCGCCAAAATGTTCCAAAATATTATATCAGTTGACAGTACACTGACAAAATTTCATGTGATTTGTCCACAGCAAATATGACATAAAAATGCTAGTGATTATTGTGTGAAATTCAAAGCAACTAAATAGTGAAGTTCACACAAGAGAATGTGTAAAATGATACGAAGAAAGAAAAGAAAATATTCTGTAATTTTCCCTCAGTGTTGTAAATTTCTATTGATCTATACAGTAAATTACAATTATGGGAAAATTCCTTCAGAAATCAAGTGTAAATTTACAAAAAACGTGCAATCTTCTCATAAAGATCACTGGAAAAAAATTAGAACTGAATGATTATGGAACATCTTCAAAAGAATATTGAATAGAATGGTTTCTAAAATGATCAACTATGATTACTAACATTTAAAGAAATACTTTTAACGTTTATATTTATTTGGATTACAAAAATCATTACGTCGCCATCGATTACCTATTCCAGTACTTTAAATATCTGATAACCAAGCTTGAACCGGTAACAACATTGCATTAAGAACAATAGATATTATAATTTATGTCCACGCCTATACATTCAGCAAGCACTCAATGAATTCAGAATTGGAGAGACGAATGTAATAAAAGTGTTCAATTATGCCTATATTTAACTTTGTCAAGTCATTTCAGAGCAAAGACCTCAATTATAGTGGAATATACAAAAACAGGCTAGTTCCATTTATCTATAGTAAAACCAGTTCTGTACCTGTATTTTTGAACGATTTCCCGAGCGCGCTCCAATTGGCTGGACGAGGCGAAGACATTTAAAGGATTCGTCAAGGTCAAAAAGTGGCGGGCCCTTCCATTGTACGTACTCTGATCCCATCTCGGTTTTTCAATATCAATTCTTGAATTTGATTTAGGAAGGCTAACGCCCTCAGATATCGACATCGCGAGTGCTGTCAGTTTTCCTTCTCTCCTGACTGCGAAGTGCGATCGAACTTTTTCCCCTACTCTGGTTCCCCCCACCCACCCTACCTTGAACTTTAGCTAGGTTTCCAAAGTGGCGCCCGAGGTGGGGCCGTTTGTCATATCACCTCAAGTCCTCAAAACAAATAAAGGCGCCAGATAGCGCCGGATCTGATGCAGTGATACCACAGCAAATCCGAAGAAACACGTGATGACGCGGTTATTTGAATCCCGTCTTACACGATACATTCATACATATGGACCAAACAGTTGTGTCCTAGCGACTGTCAAACAAGCTCCAGAGACCGGAGTTCAGGCATGTACAGAACTCTTGCACACGCGCTCAGATTTCTGTCCTTTGCTTACTCTCAACATTTCAGTCTCACTCGTTCTACTGCTGCATACTACTTTGTCGATAAGCAACTTGCGCGCGCAGGCCATATTTGACCTTCCAACTTTCCCAATATAGCGCGAGATGGTAGCACTTTTTAAAATCTTGATTTTATGGCTTCAAAGATATTCTACTATTTTGGAAGCTGTTTTGTTGATTAAAGTATTTAAAAATGTAGTTTTGAGTTCTAGAAAACTTTTCAAGCCATAATCCAGTCCATGAACTTTCAAAAGGGGAATCATAACCCTTATAAAAACCACAGATATGTCGGCATTCAATTCAAAAAATTGTACACGATTTTAATTATTCAATTTTCCGTTAAAAAAATGTGGAGGCCCAGTGAGGGGCTTCCTTAAACTATGGGACGCAATTTTGGCTACTTTGTGACTTACTTCCCCCCATGTGGTCCACTGTGGCATTTTCGGTGGCCAACCTCCTCTCCCTAGGGTGTCACGTGTTTTTTTCGTGAAACGAATATAAAACGAACAATCATAAAGTTTTTTTTCTTATAAAAATATGATTCAATAAATAGCGACACAAGACACTCATACAAATTATGGATGACTCAGAAAATATCTTAACAATAGCATTCCCTCCTTCCTCCTAAAGGAACCAAGTGGTTTATGGAAGGCCCCTAAAGCACGGTTGCCGGTCCGACTCTTATTTCGCTACTTGAAGTACGATTAGTGTGACACTGAGGTTTTTTTACTTCTAGAATTTGTAGCCGTAGAAAAAGTATCCAAGTTTTTCATGTAAGAATCGTGTAACTACTAAGTATAATAATTAAATATTTTTGAAATTTCATTTTGTTTCAGTGATGTTAGAATATTTCTGAAATTTAATTAGTCAATACAGAATTTGCATGTATCATGAATACTATATCGTCGAGGAGGTTGAACTGAGTTTATTTTTGCATACAATAAATCAATATTACGTTTGAATATCATTCAATTTGATTCTTAATTGCTGGAAATATTTGGAAAATCACATCGATATAAGGTGTCAAAATTTATTGACATTCGAAGTATGAAACTTCTGGAGAGCATGATGAAAGAAGGTTATTCCTAATCGGATTCATGAAATCTTCAACTTTTCGAAATCTTAAATGATTCTTCATGCTTTTCGGGAGCTTTAGTCGAATCATCTATTTATAAAATAGATAGAAGAAAAATTAGAGCCATATAAACATTAAATATCATGTTTGAAAATCACCAAAGTTTGGAATATTATCAACTATATGCGCGTCCATTGGAAAAAAACTCAATAAGCTATCAGTACTTTAGAGTGAAAAATTAGCGCTCTTATTGAATAATTAGATCATTAACTTTTGAGTTCAAATATGAAAAAAATTCATTCAAATACTCTATTGGGTTGGTACGATAGATTTCTGCTTTCCGGATGGTAATGCGGAATCTCGTATCATAATTTAAAACCAATCAGAATGACTATTTTAAGAATCTTATACAACAATGCGAATTTTTCTTCTAATTTTTCACTCTATATTTCAAAAGTTATTCCAGATTCCCACTAGGTAGTTCCACGTAAAGGAAGTTGAGGCCATGTTAAACATGGGTCACGTGAACCAAATTAACGATTTCTTTGCTACAACTTACGCCCGCACCGAAATAGATATCGAGTTGATTTTTTGAGGAAAGCCTTACAAAACCATAAACTACGTTTGTATACAACATTTGGTTCAAAATTTTGAAAAAAAAATCGCAAAAAAATTTTTTTTTTTCAAAATTTTGAATAAAATGTTGTATACAAACGTAGTTTATTGTTTTCTAAGGTTTTTCTTAAAATATCAACTCGATATCTATTTCGGTGTAGACGTGAGTTTTTCCAAAAAAAAAAGATGTCGGTAAGGTAGGAATCGGGTAATTCCAACATGGCCTTAAGTTCTTGAATTTTATACCGTAAAATTTGGATACAAAAAATTCTATTATTTCTAACAAATTTCTTTGGTTTATTCAAGAATGGCTTGAAAATGTACAAAAAGGAAAAGAGTATTTTCTTGAGGTATTTATTGATTTTAAAACCTAATTTCTAGTCATGGTTCCAATATTTCTGAAGCTCCCCCTCTTCTTATGGATGTGTGTGTGTGTGTGTGTGTGTGTGTGTATATATATATGTCACGGTCGTGAGACGTGGCCATGTCTCACGACGTGATATATTTATTTGAATGGTATTTATATCTACATATTTATTATGTATGGATGTAATTAATGGTAAAAAACTTGTACTTTTCGTTTATACAAATTTAATAATGTAATAAGGGGCTATCCATATATTACGTAATACAATTTCCCGACTATCCTTGTTTTTTGTTAGAAATTCTTCTCTTCTTCTGTTCTAAATTAATCTTCCCAATCAAAAATGTAAATACTTGAGCGCAAGTTTAATTTTATTGCTGTTGCAAATTCTTTTATTCCGTATTATGTTGAAAGTTGATGTTTTTTTAAATTAACCATTTTGGTAGAAAGTTGTATTGTTTGGTTAGAAATTCTATTATTTTTGTCTCGAGGATACTCGAGGCCGGCATGGCATTGCACGCCATTGACCGATATTCAGCATGCAAGGCGGTGTCGATTTCCAGGCGCAAGAATTCCCTGATTTTAAATTTAAACAAGAACAAACAACAACGAAATATTCAGAAAAAAGAAGTATATTCGAGCCTCCAATAGGGTCTAAAGATATAAGGTGGGACAAACATTACAACAAACAATTCATCAGTATAAGAGAATGATGGCTTTGGCGAAAGCCTATCCTTGACGAAGCAACTTAAAACATCATATATCCGGTCTTCGTCTTGTCTTAAATGTATATTTCAGGATGTCCAGAAAGACGACTCGGAAATGATTTGATATCACGTCTTAATTATTATTATTATTATTATACCTTTAGGCCAAATCCCTTTCGGGGTAAGCTAAACTCGTTTACGTTTTATCATTGTAAACGAATTTTTATTGGTTATTTTTACACTGAGTGGGTCACCAGCCCACTGCAGGAATCTGATAATTATTCTTATAAACTGATCAAATGAGAGCTAGTCCAATTTTGAGGTTATCAATTATTACACAAAAAATATTGGACTATTATACTTGGTAAAAATTTGAAAAAAGACAACGTGTTATAATTGGACCGTTAGAGTCATCTGTTTCCTATCTAAGTATAGTTAAATCCCCATCCGTATACTCGAACTGATTCCGATATAGATTGTTTGGGCCGGTAGATAATATACAGGCATTAAACGTAGAATAAATATAATTTCGAATTTTTATTTGAAGTTATCAAATATCATTTCAACAAAAAAATTTTTAACTATATTTTTTATTTCTATAGTCAATATTGGTTTATTCAATATTTGTATAGTCAACCTTCCAAATTTGATCGCTTTGGATTCTTGAAGTTTAGATCTCTTTGCAGTTTCCGATGTTCAAATTTCATGCCAGAAATATTCGGTGATGTTACGCAAATACTTTTATTGAATTTCTGGCCATTATATTGAGCAAATAAATTCAATTGTGGGTAAAGGGCAGTTTCATGTACAAATAATGCATACATTTTGCCGATCAAAAAATATTTATTGCAACAGAGAATATTATTCAAATTTGTGATTCATATTAATGAATTCTTTGCAGTAGAACTAATTCTTGCATAGCTAAAATTTGCAAGTTTAGTGATTTAGGGTCAAGAAAAATGAGTGAAAAAGATGAAAGTCGTAATCATCTTAGCAATATAAAATGATAGCATCCAAATATGTAATATTTCGAATTTTACACAAACAAAATTAAAAAGTTACAAGTTGAACTTCGTCGAGGTTTCCAGCTCAAAAAACTAGGCGTCCAAAATATTGAAGATAAATAATTGGAAATTTCCAAATCTCAAATACTGAACTCTCGAGAAGAAAGAGATTATAAGTAAATTTATCTAACCTGTATGTGAGTAGTCGCAACTATTTTGAACCTAAAATTATCAAGTATGAAACAGTTTACTTCAAAAAACTTGTTACTTAAATCTTCAAATATGCAGCATCTAAAATTGGAACGATAATCATTCCAAGTAAGAGCGTAGAGAAATGAAAATTTTTTTTAATAGAAGGACTCTCAAAGCTCAAATTCAAACCTTTTGAAAAATAGAAACTAGGCCTGATTGCAGAAGTTATATGTTCCTTCTAGTTGATTTACTTTTGATCAACTATCCTGAATAATAAGACATAATTAATAATTTGGAGGCGAAGTATAAAAAAAAATTTCTGTGATATTTTTTGAAAGACTGATATCGAATAGATTCATCTCAATTATTCCGAATTATTTCTTAAGAATGTGAATTCATTTGTGTGACTGTTTTTGACGAGTCCCACATTAATTTGAGTCGGCTCTGATAAAAGCGGTCGATAGCTATTTACCGTCGGAAAATATCCTTTGTAAAGTCATTTTGCATTCTTCACACTGAAATTAAAAATAATAAACATTTTCTTTAGCCTTCAGAATGTCCCCTTCTATTCGGGTAAGGGTTTTCCTTAACCTTTCTTGAACTGTTCTTTCCACGTCATGTTCCGTAGAGTTCAGGAATGCCTCCCACATTCTCTCCATAATGATGAAAAGTCTACTGATACCTGTTGATGCATATCATTTTCCAGAATTGAGAAAAATGGAATACTTTCCGATAAATAATTTCATGTCTGAGAAGGTTCCGAATTTTACATTTTATCAGGGATAATAGTGATTGAGCAGTTGGATTAAATGGAAAAGGGGGTATTTTTGAGTATTCTTCGTTCTTTTTACATTATTATATTTTTTTATTAGAAGAACAAATGTATCACTCGGTTTTCCATACTAAAAATTTATTTTGGAAATGCGAAAATTCAAAAAATGAGTAAGAAGGTGCTTCTGAGTCATCGAGTCTCCGAAAAAGA
Organism: Neuroterus valhalla; assembly: GCA_011762715.2. Taxonomy (NCBI): domain Eukaryota; kingdom Metazoa; phylum Arthropoda; class Insecta; order Hymenoptera; family Cynipidae; genus Neuroterus; species Neuroterus valhalla. Next base: position 3,774 of record WSXT02213147.1, on the reverse strand, counting down.
ATAAATACAGCTTTATGTAGAATAAGTTGGCTCATAAAACAAATCGACAGAGAGTTCTGAGATTGAAATTCCATGGGTTCTACAAATCGTCCTTGGAGAGCGACCAAGAATGAAACATTCATTCGTAGAAAAATTGCTGAATGCTAGAAGCTTAGAAAAAATGATTATTAGTTGCTTAGAATTTTAGTTACAATTTTTCTATTTTTGTATAGGAGAATGATATTTTGGAAGAAAACTTTCATTACAATGCCTATTTGTTTCCGGAGTTAAAAGTTGAAATCTTCATTGATAAATTATCTTGATTTATAGATAGTTGAATCAAAAGATTCAAATTCAGTTGTGTACACTGCAAAAATTTAATTCAAAGTTTCCAAATTATTTAGATGTTAATGGCTAACCCAGACAAATTAATGTTATTCATGGCATCTCTCATAATTAATAAAATTGATCAGGAATAATATTACTTCATATTACGGCCTATAAGTATCGGAACTCCTTAATTGCATTCTCTCTGAATATTATATTTTTCTAGAAATGGATTTCTGAAATAGCTGCACAAGTATAGATTATAACGCGGATTTATTATTTTTGTAGTTTTATTTTTGAAATGTTGATTGTGACTTCGAAAGGAAAGAAAAAAAGGATAAAGATCAAAATTCTCGAGAAGAAGGATTAGAGGCATTTGTTTTGCCGACTTGAGACATTGCGGGAGGGAAATAAGCACTTAGATCCCTCATTATCTTGTAATGCACTTGAAAAAAGGCGGCATACCAATTATTCAAGTTGCTATAAATGACGTTTTGAATACTCGATTATCTTTTTGGCCCGTCCAGGAATATTCACGGGCCAAAGAATTTGTCATTACTTTCAGCATGACTTGCCTCATCGCATTTTAAATACTTCCTCCACCCTTTTGTGTAATTCTCTTCTTCTGAAAAAAAGTTTATCATATCATAATTTATTAATAATAATTTGGTAAGCGTCTGCACCGTCCTCAGAGGCTCTGCCGGCAAGAGATTACGTTTTTCTCGATGATGAGACGATTTCTCGCGATTTTCTCCTTCAAACATATTTGAAAGGTGACTTATTTTTTTTGTGCACAATAATGACAGTGTCCCTTATCTAAGTCAATATTATGCATTCAGCTAAGAGAAATAAAGAGAATGCACACAAAAAAATTGTTCATATCCCATTCTGTAATAAATCCCATTATAGGGGAGTAGAGGAAGAAGTATGAGGGGATCTAAAATTGAAGTGTGTGCAAAAGAAGAGATCTAGAAAGAAGAAGAAGGGAATAATGAAATCGTGGTTGGATAGGGAATCTAAAAAGATAAAGAGAAGGGTGAAAAAGAAGTACAAGGAGTGGAATGATGGAACCGCGAAGAGAGAGAGAGGAATACGTGGAGATGAGGAAGAGTTTAGGTTGACGTGTAAAAGAAAAGAGCAAGGGAGAGAGAAGGAGCTGGAAGAAGAACGAGATAGACGAAGAAGAACGAGATAGAGGAAGGAGGGTCAGAGTTAAGTGACGAGGAGATAGAGTTACACGTGAGAAAATTAATAAGGTCGAAGGCAGCAGGCTTGGACGGGATGCAGAACGACGAATGGATTTTATGCATACCAGCGTTTAAAGGCAGCCTAAAAGAGGTAGTTAAGAAGGTATGGAGGGGTGAGGGATTTCTAGAAGAGTGGAGGGAGGGGCTAATAGTGTCACTGTATAAGAAGAGGGATAGGGATTTTTTTAAATGATAGAGGAATCACATTGATGAACACAGCGTACAAAGTGTACGCAATGGTATCAGCTGAGAGGCTACGGAATGAAGTTGAAGGGAAAGACATATTACCGGAGACTCAGGCTGGATCCAGAGCGGGTAGGAGCACCATAGACAATAACTGTATTTTGTAGCTAGTGGTGGATAGAGAAATAGTGAAGGAGCCAAAAGTGTACGCGTTTTTCGTAGATCTGAAAGGTGCTTCCCCATCGGTGGATCGGGGTAGGTTGTGGGAGGCGATGGAAGAGACGGGAGTAGAGGAAGGTCTGATCGAAAGGGTAAGAGAGGTGCATGGAGAGAGAAAAGATAGGGTGAGAGGAAGGGACACGATTTTAGAGGGTTTCTGGGTGGATAGAGGGTTGAGGCAAGAGTGTCCGCTCAGCCCAATGCTTTTCGCGATCTTGTTCGCTGACATGTAGAAGAAGCTAGGGGAAGGAGTAGTTGATGGAGTAAGGGTAAGAGGAGTTAGAATTTGGTTACTTGCGTATGCAGATGACATAGTGTTGCTGGCAAAAAGTGAGAAGGCATTGAAAGAGATGATGAAGAGGTCAAGAAGGTACCTGGATAGGAATCGGTCAGAGTTAAATGCAGAAAAGTCCGCGATTATGGTGTTCAGGAGAGGAGGGGAAAGGGATAAGAGAGAGGATTGGAAATGGAAGGGGGCGGCGGTGCAGGAGATGAAAGAGTTTGTGTATCTGGGTTTCCTATTGCGGAGGAATGTAGGAGTGAATGGTCATATAAAGGAGAGGGTAAGGAGGGCAAATGTTGTGATGAGGCAGGTGTAGGGATTAGGAAAAAAGTTGTTTGCAGATGAGTTTGAAAGTAGAATGAACCTGTTTGACTTCCTTGTGATGAGCGTGCTACTGTATGGAGTGGAGTTGGAAGGGAATCGAGGAGGTATATTGGATTCAGGAAAGGTATATCAGATGGCCGCTGGGGTTGTACAGAAGTAAACCTAGTTATATTCTCAAAAGGGAGACAGGGAGTACAAGTTTGGCGATTTTGATAGATAGCCAGGCATGTAAGTATGAGGATGAATTCCTGGAAGAGAAAGGAAGTAGGCTGGTAAGGGAGTGTTTGTGGGAGAAGTAGAACAGGAGAGGAGAGGGAAAGATGGAAAAAGAGAGAAAAAGGTATTTTCGAAAAAATGGTCTGCATGAGGACGAAATGAGGAGTCACGAGGAGAGAAGAAGGGTGTGTGAGATGGTTAAGAGGACCGGCATGAAGAGAGAAAAGGCAGAAGGGGGGAGGAGGATAAGAGGGTTAAGGTATAGTGAGAAATATGGCTCGATCATACCAATGGAGAGAGCGCGATATTTGTGTGAGGAAGGAGAAAAAGGAAGCCAGAAGATAGTAGCGAGGATGAGATGTGGGAGCGAGTTGCGCGGAAGGGGATGTGCAAAGGTGGATTAGTGGTTGGAAGAATGCGAGGACGTGGATAGGAGTGAAATTAGCATGGAAATAATACTGCATGAAAAAGAGGAGAAAAGAGCGATTGCATGGACGAAGGGGGTGTTGGATAAGGTAGAGAGGAAGAAAAGGAAGGAAGGGGAGGAGGAATCGAGATAGATGTGTAAGAAGGAGAGAAAGTAGATGTAAGATCAATATAAATAATGCAAATAGTAGATAAGGAATAGGAAATCAGTCATAGAAGATAAGAAATAGGTAGAAACCGCGGAGGCAGAGTTTGACAATGCGAGGCTGGTGAAAGGTAGGTAAATGCGAGCGAGCGGTCACAGTATTATGGTAAAAATGGAGGATATCATATAGAGTCTGGACGGATGTTAGAGTTAAGTATTTGATGCAAACATTTTTGTAAAACATGGTAGTGTAAGCAAGTCAATTATTTAAGGCCAATAGGCTGAAGAATAAACGTTCATCTATCTATAGGTAATATATCCTATTATAAGAAAACGAAATAACTCCTGTACACGGAGAGAACTGTCTAGCGAAAGTAGCACCGAAGTTCGTCCTTTATTTGCACGAAATTTCAACGCGCTTATAA
>WSXT02213136.1:0-17560 GCA_011762715.2 Neuroterus valhalla | reverse complement strand
GATCTACAAAGTTGGTAGAATAAACTTTTAGTTAGGACAAGTAGTTTTTGCTTCATTTATAAAAAAAACCATAAAATGAATTCATTTCAATAGGGAAAAATAACTATAAAAATGGATTAATAAAATTTTTGAAAAATTGACTAAGGCTATCACAATAGAGAAAAGTTATTCACCCCAAAAGAATATCTGTATATTTGTTATGATTTTTCCCATTGGACGCGTGGTTTTTGTTTCAATCGTAGAAAATAAAATTAAAAATTGGGTTCGTAGGAAAACCACACAACATGTGAAAAAAATTAGGCAACAAAACTTCTCTATCACTTTGGACCAACTCTGATCGAGTGCGCAGCACAAGCCTAGCGATGAGAATGTATTCGTTGAAGCCGAAGAAGCTTTAACAACAGAGAATTCACACTCATCAAATTAGAGTAGTAGACGTTTCGCTTCTGCTGAGTTCACAAGCTCTGTATAAAACTGTAGGGGGGTGCAAAGGCCGAGCACGTAGCGCGAGGTAGATTCATAACCGAGCGCGGAGCGTGAGGTAAGATTACCATCGAGAGCGAAGCGCGAGATCCGAAAGACGCGCACCCTAGGCGCACTCAAACCGGCGAGCGGAGCGAGCCGCGCGCGAAGCGCGCGATGAGAATGTGCCCGCGCAGCGGGCAGATTTTTTTATATATCTTTGGAGAATATATATAATCTGGATTGTAACAATTACCAAATTCTAAGCGAAAGAATCCAGCCGCGCTTCAAGTACAGCGATCGTTAAAGTTTAAATTTCTAGAATATAAAGGCCTTGAGAATGGGGGCCTTAAACATTAAAATTCACCAAGGAGCCTTATTTGCGACTATTACAAAACTTTTATGAAACAGTTACTGAACAAATGTTCTTCGTGCTAATTTAATATTCTTTTGCAATCAACCATCCAAAATACAGCTTATCTAACTTTATATATTCCTTTTGTACAATTACACAGTCCTACAAAAAATTGTCTTGATCTTTGAACAAAACCCAACATTTTCTATGGAAATGGACCTGCTGATAACCAATCTGTAGGCGGTTTCATCATGCAACCCTCAGTTTACACATGAACTCAAAATTTCTAAGATTCAAGGAAGATTTTCTTCCTATTTCCCGAACTGAGAAAAGGCAGTTCGACGTGTTTTGCATTGAGTTTTTTAAGATAATAATATATCTATTTTAATGACATGAAGAAAAATACTGAAAAATTTCAATATACATGTGTATTCAAACTCTGACTCCATACTTAGCACCTCAAATTACACAACATCGTGATATTTCTTCTATATTACTGACAACTGCAAAAGAATCTAATCGACAAGAAAAGATTGACAAGAATTCAACAAAATATTAGAAAATAATCTTAATTTTTTGAACAAATCTAAAGCTAATAGATACCACTATGCAAAATAAGGTAGAGTTACTTCCAAATATTATTCAACTGCTCTTCTATATTGCGTAAAGCAAAACTGTGATAACATAGATATGTTTTATATCTGTAATACTTACTGTACTCTGAGAAAGAAATTGAAACGATATGAAGCACACTCTACAACAGTCTACTGTGTGCCACTTGGCATAATTAACATTTGCACCTGTGTTCACGTATTAGATAACTCTTATGACAAATGATGTTTAATGCACTTTTGCAGAACACGTTTTAGTCATAAATAGAAAGAGAGGAAGAAAGAGAGAAGAATGAGAAAAGAAGAAAGAGAAGCGGACAAGAAAGAAGATGTAAAGATGTAAAATCAGCAATAGCGCGCTGCTCTCTCAGAGACGTAAGAGTGCTAGGATGACGCCGTAGTGTATCTGATGATGAGTGTTTTGCCTAAAGTTAATGAACAAAATAGATTATCGTCCTAACGCACTCAACACGGAACACGTCAAACTACACTTCTTGCCTATTTCTAATCTGGAAAAATCATGTGATTGTGAAAAAAACTCATTTCGAAACTTCTGAATCTAAGTAATAACTAGGGGTACACAATAAAACGGCCTTCATATTTGTGAACAGCAAGTCAGAACCCATAGAGAATGATGGGTCTTGTTTATAGATAAAGACGTTTTCTCCTTTGTGGAGCTGTGTGATGAAATACTCCAATTTAATTCGATTTTCATAGGTTGCAACGAAAATGGGAACATTAGAGGAATTTGTGCAAGTTCTGCCGAAACTTGTTGGACAAATCTTCCACATATTCTATAATACCCTCCCTGGACAAAAATTGATGGACTCTAGTGGAGCGATTGCAAATTCTGTGTAATTATCACAGGCGTGATGGAACTGTGTAATAAACTTATTCTAAAATTTCAATAATCTATTACAGATATGGTACACAGTGGTATCACATGCCAATCAAAGCTCAAAAATTACTTCTCCTATTAATGCTAAGAAGTTCCCGTCCGTGTACAATTACAGCTTTTGGTGGTTCATTGACTCTATCTATGGAAACATTCAGCTGGGTAAGAAATTAATCAATAGTGGAAGTTATATAAATATTACTTTGAGCCGAATCCCTGTTGAGAGGAATTATTTTAGAGACAACAAGAACCCTGGGGGGAGTAGCAGGCTCATTCGCAAAAAAATATGATTCCGCATACGTGCGTCCGATTCTGAACAATTGAGTAGACGTTACCTCCGTATGCGGTGTTTCGCAGGGGTTGACCTCGTATTTCCCTAATTACTCAAAATTGAAATCGAATTCGGGTAGGCGGCAGGTTATAGGGACACTTTCTGCGGGGAAATGCAGGATAAAAGAGCTCGCGAACCTCAATCAGATGAAAGAGATTCTCAACAAGATGTTGAATTTCTGCAGGTCACATAGAAACATGTACATGCCGATCTGAGAGGTATTAAATAACTCAGAGAGACTTCTGCGGGCATTGAAATTTGACCAAGAGATGAGGTTGAGCATAGAATTATCTCACAAATATTTCCTCTGTTGTGAAATTGAGCAGAGTAAGAGGAAGGAGAAGGAAGCTGCAGAAGTGATAGCCTCTGCCAGTCATACGCTACAAGTATTTGAGCAAGGGACTTAGACACAAGATGACGCCAGGGAAACTGACATCTCCACCTAAGGGAAGAGGCAGAGGGAATCCACCGCTAGTCCATCCGAGCTCAGCGCTGGAAAACATCAAGACTTGGGCACAGGTGCCTGTCCCTGGTCCTCTGAAACATCAAGAGGACGGTGGTACCAGACGACCTTGGTATGGAAATCAGGGATGTTCGGAACAGCAGGAATGGAGACATCCCTAAAGATGTCGGGAAAGAGACAGAAGGCATGGCTAAACTATCTTCGGCCACCAGGGAAGCTGTTGGCAATGGGAGAGGAGTCCGAGATCTTCTCCCTAACGTCGATGTCGAGGTAATCGGCCTTGACCTGCTGACGAAAGGTGAGGATGTCGTAGAGGGGTAACCTGAAGGCTTTTGTTGAGCAGAACGAAGTAGCCACAAGGCTAATATGCACAGGACACCCCAAAGTCCTGCCGCATCAGGAAGAAGGTGGAGGTCACCCACTGTTTCCGTTGTCGAAGCTACGGCCATATGGCAGCAGCCTACACCGGCCTGGATACGAAGATATGCTGTTGAAGGTGTGGCAAAGAGGAACACAGGTCCACGGAATGCAAAAGTAGTCTGCACTGCTACCTCTGCACCGTAAAGAGCGGAGGTTACCGGACTGACCATCTCCCAGGAACCGACAAGTGTTAGGTGTACTGAGAAGTGGCACCTAAAAGTGAAGCGTCGACTACACAGTGAACCCCTGCCCAAATATCGAAGGCCGACGAGCCCGATGCTGAATACTGTTTTCGCTGCTGAGGTCGACGCGTACATCTTGGTAGGTTTGAAAGCAGAGGTGACAAAATACCTAGTTGGCAAGACGGCGGAACGTCCAGGTACGACGAAGTAGACTTGTCCCCATTTCCCTAAAGTTGTGCGAAAGCGAGTTCCGGGAAAATGGATTGATAAGGGCGGGGGGAGATACAGCCAGGAAGAATTCAGCACTTTCCAGTCTTCAGCTGAGTGTCTTGTGCAAGATTTCCCCTCCTCTAGCAAAAAAAACTGCTCTACACCTAAGAAGATTTCGTTGTTAAAAACTGAATGATTATCAAAAAATCACAGTTCGTTCCGGTGATATTGACTATATTACGTCTCTCCGTATTAAGAAATTATTGAACGTAAACTTTATTCCTCATCCGGTAACTGTTGGGAGAAAAAACCAAAACCCTTTATAAGTATTATCATAAATAGAGGTCTGACTAAGTTCACGCACAATACAATAAACATAGCAGATAGTAGAGGATAGAAGGTTTGACCATGAACTCCTAATGATACAATGTGTTTTCTGAATTAAAATTCGAAACTATATTTAAGAGTGCTCGAGGGCCTTTCTACTCTTGCAGGATGAGTCTATTATTCTTTTTGCAGCCAGCGCAGCGTCTCAACTCACTCCGTTTCATTCCATGTAAATGCCAGATCTGTTCTCGGATCATGTTGAATCCAGTCCATATGAGTCCATTCAAAATTAGATCAATCCTTTTCGGAACGATCCGATTCACTATGAGATTTATTCCAAATGAATTTGAATAATTCACATAATTCTAGGAAGAATAGTCTTGAATGAAGTCGTGTGAATTTGTCATTTGAAAGAAATTGATTGCTAGTGAATCTGCGTCGTTCACAAATTTCAGGAAAATCCATCCCAAATGAATCCGGTCTTTTCAACACTGTGTGTGTCAATGTTGCATGGAAATTTTATTCAGACTGGTGTAACAATGTTCTTATTAAAGTACAAAATCATTTGATGAAATTCGGGACAGATTTTCGATGCAAGGCGTACAGGGACGGAATAAAAAGCTTTCTCTTATCCGCGCGTAATCAAACGGAATAACTGCGTATTAATTATGAACCTATTAGGAATGAACTTAGGGTCCTACTAAATTTGAAGAATATTGTTCCTCGTTTTGAAACTTATTCCAGAAGGGTTAATATTATATTTTCATGAAAGTATTTGATTTTATAATTGAAACATTATTGTTCAAATTTTTTCTGTTGCAGTGCATGAAGTCTGCGATGTCTTATTTCACTGTTTTGTTGTCTATGCGAGAATGAAACAACATTTTGGAGCATCAAAACTTCCTGTTGTGCTAATGATTGGAGGTTCTTACCCTTCTCATCAATTTAATCTGCTTGGTAGAGACTTTTTTTGCTGATACAATAAGGAATGTATGAAGTCATTCAGTGAAATATAAAAATAATTAACTTATGTTAAATAGTTGGAATCAATGCGATTTCGATAAGGAAGCATCTATAAACCACGTAGACAGTTTTTCTTATGTTCGAAGGAAGACGGAGAAAAATTTTTGGAAAAGTTAGAAAAAGAACGTTATTGAGAAAAAATTGACCACGTAATTAAGGATGCTCCTTGTCGATTTTAAATTCCACCAATTTTTTGTAGTGTACGTTCTAATTATTTAGGCAGGTCTGCATGTTTAAAATAAAGCTATATAGTAATTATGTACATTTTGAGTTTGTTAATTGTGTGCACCGTGATATTGTGGCTTCTCATAATTGAAATTCCAATAAGACTCCAATTTTTTATTCAGATGCCTTAACCATACATGAATTGGACATTTACTTTCCTAAAGATTATTATACTTCAAATAATCAGTGTCCTATTTTTGTATTTTAAATACCCCTAGTTCAAAGCAGTACAAATTCTGAAATTTCGAATTGTATAATGTTACAAATTGCTTGATTGTGTACTTACTTAGAGATACTTATTTTGGATGCGTAGAGCATAACAACCACGACACAGATAAGGATACATAAGACAATCTTGATGTAGGTGGTGAAGGAGAATCCGTGTCCACGACATTATTGCCGTAATTAAGAAACTAAACAATGGCGAGGCTGCGAGTGTGGATTGTGTCACCTCTCCAATTATTAACAGTGGTGGTGGATATTTACTTTTGTGGCTGTGTGAATTGATGAGTATTTGTGCTGTGAACGCTGATGTTCTAAATGATTAGGAAAAAGCGATTACTGCCCAACTCTGCAAGAGGAAGGGTAATGAATGTGACTCTATTATTTGAAGAGGGATTAGTCTATCAAGTACTGTGGGCAAAATGTTCACCATAATACTTAATAATGAAGTAATAGAAATAACTCAGTGAAGGACTGGGATGTTAAACGCGGATTCATGTTGAGGAATCTATGTGCAGATCAGATATTTTACTTGAGACAGATCACAGAAATAAATTTGAAAGTACACAATAAAGTTCCCTGTGCATTTGTTGATCTGAAAAAGATTCCAACAAGAAAGATAGGACTAAATTGTTGGAAGTCTTGGAGGAGTGTGGAGTAAATGGTTGGCTTCAAAAAGCAATGCAAAGAACATACACATGGAGTAAGCGTCGATTTACCCTCACCAAAGCCAGACAGACTTTCAGCACTGCTGAAAGTCTGTATACACAGTGTATATAAATCGAACTAGAAATCTGGTGCCGAATTGCTGTGTTTCCTAATAAATTACAGCCTCTTTTGCGTCAATTTCATTATTGACTTTAACGTTTCACATCTTCGAAAATGATAATTTTATTTTGTTTTATTTTTTATCCTGAAATTTTTGGAAATTTCAATGAAGAAAATATTTGTAAGGATTCGATATTTCAAAATATTCTAGATTTGAATTCAGGTTATCCTGAGGTGTTGCCATTAAGTTCCCACGTATCCGAAAACGCTAGATGCCCAAGATACAAGAATAATTTTTGTCCCTTTCAAACGTGCACCTTAAAACTCACTTGGCTATCAGAAGTCCGGAGAGGTTACGTGAAGTGTGGTGATTTTCCTCCAAATATTATATCCAACATAGAGGATGAAATAATTCCAACTTTTCTGGTGAGGCCTCAGTCTGACAAACATTGACCGCCAGAAAAGTGAGTGCTGTCAACCTCATTCTAATTCAAAAACTATTGATCATACTATTAATTCTTTTGGGGGCACCCTAGTCTTTATTTATTTTCTATCAATAAAAGCAAAGTCCAGACTTTGAAGTCGAATAACTCCCAGAGCCTTTAAAGCCGATTCCCGAGCGAACCAAGGAAAAGGAAAGTAAGGCCCTTGGCAGTTATCAAACCCTTTAGAGAATTAAGAAAGAGATCTTAGGCGAGCCGGTGCCCGAGCGAACCAAGGCAAGGGAAAGCTTCTGATCTAATTAATGGTTCTCTAGGCAACGAAGTCCAGTGGTTGTGCATACCAATAAAAGACTTTTTTTTTAAATTGAAAGAAATGAAAGCTACAAAAGAGGAAAATGGGACGTTGTTCTACCATCATTTCAAGAACCTTAGAATAGGGCCATTGGAAATTTTGGCAGCCACCTCGTAATCAGAAAGGAACCTTCAGCGAAACGGTGCCCGAGCGAACCAAGGCAAGGGAAAGCTTGGTGTTCAATTAATATTACGCCAATGGCTACAACGCCTCTAATGCACAACCATTATTATAAAATTTCAAAGTAAAATACATGTACTCGAAATCCCATCGTTAAAAAATAATCCAAAAGTATTCCTTTGCACCTCATCCAACGCTCACTATCAGTACAGACAGAAATACCTCGAAAACACTTATTTGAAAACCGATGCACGCGATATACCTAATGGGCCAGCCGGCAGACCTAAGGCCGGTGAACCTAAGGACCGCCAAAGCAGGAGACCAGGACACTACCTCCTCAGGATAGTAAAGACCCGCGAGTGCCCAGCGACGATTCCGCTGCTCTCGGTTAACTGCCTATCGGCCTTCCCCCAGTCGTACCGTCACGTTATCACGTACTACTCCTACTACGATGGTCGGATGGGACCTTTCCTCCTTTTGTTTTGAGCGAATGTTTGGTACGCGTAAAGTATGCGTAATAATAATCGAGCATGTCCTAGCAGAGTCATACCTACATGCTACATGCCGTTATACAAAAATCGAACATATTAGTGCTTGCTTCATGAGGACAAATTCTACCACGAGTCCTCCCTTGACAATTTACCGCGCTCCTTGGATCACTTGTGATCCAAGAATCCGGAATACAAAAAACGTCTCAGTCATCAACGGTGAAAAGAGCTCTGACTCTTCATCTCTTAAAAACCATCGCACATCTCAATTGAAAAGCCCAAAAAACTTTACTTGCAAAACCTTCCTTTGGAAGTGGACCCCTGGTGGATAGAACTTGGTAAAACGTCACTCTCCATAGGCCCCGGTGTGGCAGAAAAAGATAAGAGATATAATGGAAACTAACCTATGTGAGTATCGCACGTTACCGAACCTCAAAGAATTGACTACTATTCATATCTAATGCAGCCAAGACCTAAAGCACGAGAAAAAAAAGTGAAATTTGGAACGGAAATCCATAGCACTATCAGCAGTAAAAATTATAAGAATCGAAATTGGATATAAAAGAAATGGTAGACTGTAAATCTTCAACTCAAAGCAAAAGTGAAAAGCCTACACGACGACGAAGAAAACGAAAAGAGCGTTCTAAATATTATTATTATTATTATTTTTTTTTTATTATTTGACCACATTGTCATCCTCGAAAAGAGGTCCATTGTGGGCGTTTTTTACATATGCTTTGAGATCGGTAGCAGCCAGAATCTCACTTTGCATCCTATAGGGAATAGATCGAACCCAATGAATAATCTCATTGCTGTTAAAAAAAATATAGAGACTACAGCAGGATGGGAAGCCGTGAGGTAATTGTCTTCGCGTTTGTCTTACTGAGAAGAGGGTCTTCAAGAAAGGGGGATATGGTATTGCGCCCTCCTGAGCGGAATATTATCATTTCCGCCAATCCTTGATCAATAGAGGTATGTTACACAAACTGCCTGGAGAAGTACTCCCAATCGTGACGAAAAGATCAACACCGATACAAGCAATGACAAAACCGTTGGCAATAGAAACATCATTAGGCGGGAGAAAGGGCAACCACAGGGGTAAAAATCAGAGCAGTACTAAGAACAGATATAAAGCGAAGAATCTTCATACATAGGGAAGTAAATTCCATTCTGTCTTCGGACAACCCATCAACCTTCGTATGCTACCTGATCGACAAAACTAGTTCACAGATATTGTCACTTGCCCTTCCAAGCATGTCCCAAACAGGATACTGGAAGGCACATGCTGTTGATGAAATGAGTTCTTCCAAATGGAGGAAGCAGTGGTGAAAGCAAACTAGCTTAAGCTTCTTAGTTCGACCAAAGTAACAAGAGCGACATCAACCATGTCCGTGCAGAAGATCTCAACACAGTTTTGTCTTTTGCGTTGCACCCGCGGAACCTGAATTGATAACGTCAATTTATTAGACAGAGCGATTTGACAAACGGATCAAGCACTCCGGCGTATATTTTCAGAGTTCTGCTTTCAAGAAACACAAAGAAAATAAAAAGAGGCTTCCTCACATCAGATCATAGAGAAACCAGCATATACTTTAACATTTTGATTCTGGAACTTAAGGGGTAAACGGCATCAGGTTCTCTGGAGGAGTACTAGCAACAGTCTGCAAAAAAGACCATAGGAAGAGATTTAACTTTAAAGGGCATACCCATTTCCATGGCTTGACTCCTCGGGTTCTGAAAGGGACAAGAAAAAACCTTGTCCTTCCCTTCGTTCCCACAACGATTCTGATAAGGTGAGTCTGGATAAAGGCTGCGTTGAAGATAAAACGTATTACGGAGGTAATATCCAGGGAGAGAAAGAGGATCTGGACGCTGAGAAAAGGCAAGAACACAATGAGAAGGCGAACATGTAAAACAAAATAGTGTCTTGTTCAGACTTACAGTTGAAGGCATGCCCAACGGACAGTAAGTTGTGTAAGCCTTGAAAAAGGCCGACCTGGTGATTTCTTCAGCTTCCTCCAGGAAGCGACGATCCATGGCAGGAGCAAGAAGACATCTCGATTACTATGAGGGGGCGAAATTAAGCACAAACACTAACCGTGTTACGAGTAGGCGGACGAGACAAGACTAAGGCGGCGAGCAACGGTCCGACGCATGAGGACTCGAGATCCCTCGGACGGCTCCACCTTGCCTCGGGCGTGACCCACCAACCCCTTTATACAGGGCCGTACCGAGTTACCTTCCTAAGGTAACATTTCTGTTAGAAACGGAACTCTAAGGAAACGGGGTGTTTCATTTAGAGGGCCTGCCCCTTACCCCATTCTGCATGTACACTACATGTCGCTGATTTCTGTCTTGAGGAACCTAGTCGTTAATTATTGGACTGTGACTCGATTTGGTGGAGATTCTGGAGGAAGGTACAGTTCAGTAGGTTTTCGGAACCGGAGTTATGTAAAATAAATGTCTTTGTATGTCCCTCTAATAATAATTATTATTATTATTATTATCATTATTAAAAGGTCAGGATACATGGAAATAATACCTATCCTTCAAAAAGGTGTTTACACGTAGGCGATGCAGTAGGGCTTGAGCTTTCTTCTCATGACTTTGATCGCTGTGTTGGCAGAAGCATTCTTACTAATAGGGTTCCTTATGCCAGACGGACAGAGGACAAAGAAAGGAGGGACTAGAAAAACACCGAAACCCCAAATGATTTATAGTGACATCGAAATTTCGAAACGATGAACGCTTTCCGAAGATCTTCAAGGCGCAACCTTAAACCACCGCTTGCGATTACAGCATGCGGAATGCGGACAGATGCGGACATCTGCGAGAAACGGCGAACAGTGAAACATCAGATGTGCCTCTTGAGGATATTTTGTCTAGCGTAAGCAATTTGCAGCCAATCATCTCAACAGATATACCAAGGAAAAGTATCATTGGATCAACTTTAAAGGTGGAAAAATGTATACGTCTTGATGCACAAAGCGTGGAGATCAAAATTAAAAGCAAAAGGGACATATCACGATTGTTTTTGCTGCGAAGTATCCCGTATAAAGTAAGTTGGAGTCAAAGATCTCGCCAACGAGGTTGAGGATATCCTCAATAATGTTCTGATCTCGGAAGACTAAGAAATTAAGATTACGTAAGAAGTTGAATTTGCAGGGGAAAACAACGATGATGAACATCAGAAGCTTCACGAGATAAAGCAGAGAAAATGAGTCAATCTCACGCCAACGCGTCATTAATGTTGAAGTGAAGATTCAGCAACCAAAAAGCCGATCAATATTGACATACTCTGAGGATAAGGGAACACACTGGTGGAACGGGAAGCTCGAAGAACTTCGCAGGAAAATCAGAAAGAGGTTCAGGCGTGCCAGCAGTGGCGCAACGGCTGAACTATGGACCTTATATACGACAAAAAGAGATAAATACAGGAGTGCAACACGTAAGACCAAGCAGGATAGCACATCAAAGGGCCGCTTGTAAGGCTTGCTAGGGTTCGTCTAACAATGGTCTTTGTCCCGCCGGCATTGAAAGATACGCGAGTCGTCTTCGTTCCGAAAACAGGCTGGATTTTCGTCCGATCAGCCTCACATCTTCCCTTCTAAAAACAGTAGGAAGACTTGTGGATGGATATATCTGCGATAAGGTCCTATCAAGAAAGCCACGCCACAAGGAACAGCATGTTGATAGGGTTGGTAAATCGACCCAAACGACCCTATGCGGAGCAGCCGACCTGATCAAAGGTCGTTCCAAGCAGAAAGGCCAGGTGACTTTAACCTTACCTCTAGAGAAGTGTTTAGAAAGGCCATGATCGCTTATGGTGTCTCAACTGCGTTAGTGGATTGGACCTGCCACATGTTGGGCAACAGGATCCTAACAACGACTCAGAGTGACGCCACCTTGTGTGGAACTGTTGACTCAGGCTGTCCACAGGAAGGCGTCCTGTCGCCCCTACAGCGGTGCTTAATAGTAAGTAAATTGCTCCATCTAATCACGAGTCAGGACTACCACGCTGCAGGCTCTGCAGATCTGACAATTGTAGATAATTCGTGCAAGAAGACCAGACTCTCGACTCTAGCAAGACGCACAGGGCCGTTTTTACCAGATGCTACAAAAAGGGGACCATGAGTACACTTACACTGAATGGACAACTACTCTGTAGGAGAGCCATCGGGAAAAGTCAGGGCCTGAAGCCGGAGATACTCATGTGGATCTACACAGCGATCCTGCTTTCCAGACAACCGATGCGGCGGTGGTCTAGTGGAGAGAAGTCAAACTAGCCACTGTGACGTCTCACAATCAAGGCCACGGCTGCAAATTAGGCCTGAAGGAGGAGTTCTGGATCCTTACTGACATTGCGAGTTAGCCAACCCTGAGTATACCCAGGGATGAAACGCCTACTCGCTATCTCTTCGACAAGAAGTATCATGGTAACCTAACCACGAAGGCGAAAAAGGCTAACAGCGAGACACTCTTGCCGAGTAATAGAAACAACTAGTTACATATGGCTCTTGAAGCAAGGACAAAGACCGAGCTGGTGTCTACCGAAGGAGGAGTGAAATGGGATTCACGATCCTGGTGTTATCCTGCGCCACAGTTCTCCAATCCGAGATAATGACTGTGCTTCAGTGCGCCTACAAGGCAATAAGTGTAACAATAAAAGGAACTTCTGTATCTGCTCGGAAAGCAAGGCGGCTATTATGATCCTGAACAGTAAAACGACCGCGTCGCTATTAGTTTGGGAGTGCTATGAAGCACTCAGCAATCATGCGATGGGGAACCTAGTTTCTCTGCACTGGATCCCTGGACACAGCGGTATCAAAGACAATGAGATCTCAAACAGACTAGCAAAGCTAGCTATAAGAGAAGACTTTACTAATCTCAAAACAGTTGCAGGAGATTCTACCAGGTCACAAAAAAGGCGGGCCAGCGGTTTAAAAAGAATCGAGCAATAGAAAAGCTCCAGGTCCAGACATGGTGCACAATTTCTGGCTCGTATCTTACATGTGTGCATCCGGTTGTAGCAAGACATTCCGGAAAATCATTGAACATTTAGAACTGATGCCAAGCTTTACCCTCAAAGGATTCACGTCTATGTTTTCTGAAAAAAAATATGCTCAAAGTTCATCTGGATTCCAATCAATAGCCTCTCTCTTAACGATTCCTAAGTGCCTTGCAGCTGTGATCACAGATAATATATACTCTCATTGTGGCGATAATAACATTCTAATCAAAGATTAAGGAGGATGTTGCAAGAA
This sequence comes from Neuroterus valhalla, assembly GCA_011762715.2. Taxonomy (NCBI): domain Eukaryota; kingdom Metazoa; phylum Arthropoda; class Insecta; order Hymenoptera; family Cynipidae; genus Neuroterus; species Neuroterus valhalla. The sequence goes on along the minus strand of WSXT02213136.1, from coordinate 4,399 downwards.
CTCACGGCGGAATAAGATCTCGTCACTATTGACGCTGAGGCCATAACGCGAGCTAGGACACATCAAATAAACCTTCACATGGCTTACACTGACTACAAGCGAATGTTTCCTAAGGCACCTCATGACCATCTGTCCCAAGTTTAAGTACTTTGGCCATGCACAACTCAGGACAACTAGATAAATTCGCATTACGACACTGAATACCATTCCTATTAAATTAGGAATACATGATGATGGAGATAATCATAAACTAGCCTTTCTTATGTACACGGATGACCTAAAGTTGTACGCTTGTTCAAACGAGAAACTGCAGCAAGTGGTCTATGGTACAAATTAGATTCCAAATGACATCCACACGAAGTCTTGACTGGATGAATGCAGAACAGCGCATTCAATTAGGGGAAAAATTGAGACCGGAGAATTGAAAAATGATAATAAGAAACTTATAGAAGCAATAGATGAGAGTCAGTCATTCAAATTTTTGGGTAGTCTTGGGTCTGAGGGGATTCCGCATACGAATGTTGATTAAGAGTCCAATGACTAACTTCAATGCAAGACTTAGATAAGTTCTGAAAACTTCTCTGGACTCAGCCTATATAATCAAAGCTATTAACGGCTCTGCTATTCCTGTTTACAATACTATTTGGCGCTTCTTATGTGGTCAGATACCGACTCTAATAGGATAAACAGAACCATCCGCGTTGAAATGACTGAACACTTAGTTTGCAGTGACGCAGATGTAGATTACATTCCCTTAAACTTGTCCTCAGCAGGATACTTGAATATATATAGCACATTTTGAATAGCTGCTGCGTTATGGCACAGAGAGTACACGTACAGACATAATGATGAAGCAGGCATCATACATCAACATTTTGCCCTAAACCTAACACTCTCTACAGAATGCAGTGGCATATCTACTAACAGAGTTTATCATACAAGACAAACAGAGGCCGAAGAGAGAAAGAACTAACAAGAAAACGAGAACTTACAAAAATGAAGAGTTGCATCATTATTATGAAACGATGTTTGGTTTTCGAGGATCATCGCGGCGTCCCTTAAACAATTGCTTGGGGCCGCAGCATGCGGGAAGGTGGTCATGGTGGGCTGCGTGAAGGTGGAGCAGATCGAACCAACCAACCAATTGGGCACTTGACTTGATCTGTAGCCGATGACAGAAGACCGCGTTAGAAGACCCAAGAAGAATATGGAGAACAAGAAATTATTATCATGGAATAATAGAGAGTCTAATCAATAATGCAATAATGAGAGAGAATTTTGGTCGTACAGGAACTTCTGTGCTCATAATTCCTACTAGAAGTCTAGGATTCAATCACCGAGCCCATACCATTGAGAATTTCTACTGAGGTTCTAGTGCTTCAGATTTCACCTCAAGCTATAGGTTCTCACCATCATGCACCTGGCGCTGTAACCGAGTCTGTATTTGCTAAGATAAAAAACCAGTCTGCTCAATGTGTCAAATGAGGAATTTCTCCCTCCTTAAATTACTTATTGCATTGCAAAAATGCGATCTTAACTAATGATATAAACTGGTTATGGAACTTAGAAGTTATAAAACACGTGCGAGAATTCTGAACCGTTATGTACGCAGAATGATAAAATTTTGTGGATGATTCGAGTTTCAATATAACCTTCTTAATATAAGATAAGAGGTTTTTATGCCTCATCAAGCCAAAAAAAATGTTTGGAATCACCCCGAAAAATTAGAGCAGATGTAGCCTCCAGAAGCTACGATCACGATGGCACTCCCAGAACCATCGATCCTGACGCAACCGGAGGTAATACGGCATCCGCCTCGTCAGTTCGACAACACCGAAGGTGATCGAGTCGGGAAATCAATTCATCACAAATAAAACCGAGCAAAGACCTAACTGGAGACAGCAGCACTCACCGGACTCTCAAACGCCAGGAGACCCCACTTACTGATCCCGCAACGGACGCTCCAAAAAGGCAGTGAAGCTCAAATCCCGGGCTACCCGCCGCCGAACGCCGATGAAAAGCAGCTTGCAGGTAGGAGGCAGAACCGATACTAACTGCTGGCGAGAAGGGAGCACTAGCCCTGGGTGGGAGAGGACGCGAACGCCGGCCTCCCCACTCCTGTGGGTTGATACGCGGAAAACTGAAAACTAGAGAGAACCTGTGGAGGACACAAAAAAACCGCGAAATCGCAGCTGCGAATCGAATCCAAATTCGACTACGGCGGAAGCCAGCGGCAGCAGATAAATTATAAACAGTGACGATTGGGCATGCCATAAGAGTTATTGCAGATTTCTCTAAGGAAAGAAGTTAAGAAAGCAAGGGGGAAAAGAAATGTGGAAGTTACAAAAAATTAATAATAAAGAAGAGCTCAAGGAAGTTAGGAAGTTGAAAGGAATAATGTAAGGGGCATGGAGGGAAGAGCAAGAGAAATTGGGTGGTCATAGGGGTAAGTATAAGCGGAAAGGCAATGGGAAGATGAAGATATAATCAGATAGAATAACCTTTATATAATTGAAAATAAGATGTTCCCCACTACTTTCAGGTCCAATTATTCTTTTTTTCATCCTAGAGGAACAATGAAGTCAAAAAAGGAGTGCATCCAAAAACAAAGTAATTTGAAGATTTTATCCCATAAAAATTATTCCAAATTCTTTGACCTGTGCCAAGTTTCCAGATGTGGCTTGAGCAATAGAAATTGAGCCGCTGTCCAAACTGAAGGAGTAGTGACTAAGTTCTGGATAAGTTTTCCGTTTTACTATCCTTAATTCAAACGCATGATTTGAAATCTCAATTTAATGAGTTACAATAATACTAATAATTTAATTTTATAATTCTTTCATCAGTTACAGCTAAAGTACTTATTGACTAAAATGCTTGTGGAATCACACAATCTTCTAATTTTACTTATTACCAGAAGTTTTTGTCTCTGTATACTTTTCTCATTCGGCAGGACATTCATTTTGAGTGTTGGAATAATGAGCTTCGTAAGAAATCAATGGTTTGTATATGAAACTCATGTTTAAAATTTATATGGATAAGGATAAAGGATTATTCATTTATGTTATGTATTCCATTCCAGAGTATGTGGACATCTTATCGTATGTCTTTTTATTTAAAAGGCTCGCATTCACCTGAACATTTGATCAGAGGAGTCGAAAAACTGCAGAAAACCAAAATTCCTGATCGTAATCGACTATCGACAGGCGTCAAGTCTCAAACAACAAACAGGCAGAGACTAACGTTAAATCTATATTTTCGGACTCAGGAGGTCTTAAACATAGAGGTTCTATTAAATCTGCAAAAGAAGATTTTGTAAATTGTGAGGGGGTTGGAAAAATAAATAGGTATGAAAAATTGAACAGATTGCGAGTATTGTATTGTAAGTTTTCAAAACAAACCTTTTTTATGAAAAAAATAATAATAACCAAAGTCAGTATCAAGGTTTGATTTTTAAGGAAAGTTGTAGATTGGAATTTCCCTTGACAAAACCTACATATATCACAAGGGTGATGCTCACGAAAAAATGTTCAGAATGATATAAATCCTATTTTATAAACGTTTATTAATGGTATCGCGTAATTTCTTAGAGAGGGAGTAAATTAGGAAAAAAAATTTCTATAATCTTTTATCTCATGAAATTACACAACAGTATCATATTTATTCTTAAAATTCAAGCTAAGAATGTTCTATGCATTATTTTGTAACTAAACGAAAGAGGCTTTTGGAAGCCTAACCAGTGACTTTGATTTAGGAATGCAAGATTTCTAACTTTGCGATTTTTAAATCACCCTAAAATGAAACTAAACATTAACTTATTATTTTTGCAATTTAAATCCTTCAATCGAATGCTACAATGATAATTCATTGTTTCAACGACGAAGGTAAGAACTCTTATGCTGCCAATCAATATAAACCTGAAGGGCTCCGCGGTAATATCTCTATATTATGGTTTTCCTAAGAAAATGAAATTGTCACCTCGCGTATTTCATCCCCCGTGACTTATAGCTTCATCAAATTTGCAAACTTAATTGTTCAATTCCTCGAAACACAAGAATATTTTCAAGAAGAAAATTATAGCTACGATTATGATCAATTATTCATTATGTCTTTATATATCTTCATCATCCTTCTTAGTCGCTTTTGATTCCCCAATCCCAGGACTCCTCTGGCGATGGTAAATTCAAACGTTATTAGAAATCTTTAAACCTGTTATTGGCCAATGGCCCTACGAATCGAGAAAGCGAAGAATTATACTCCTGGATTTCTAATTTTTCTCTCCAATCTCCTTTTCTATAGGACAGTATTAATTTTTACATTCTCATCATAATGAGAAGGTATTGGTTTTATGTGAAAATTAACTTTCGCGGAATTTATGAAATCTCCACGTTTTGAGACCTCC
>WSXT02213135.1:0-26192 GCA_011762715.2 Neuroterus valhalla | reverse complement strand
AAAAATATAATAAAAAAATTAATTGTCATGCACAAAATAATATTTAAATATCTTTCTATTCACTATTTTCAGATAAAAATATAATAAAAAAATTAATTGTCATGCACAAAATAATATTTAAATATCTTTCTATTCACTATTTTCAGATAAAGACATAATAAAAGTAACAATTAACATGCATAAAATAATATTTAAATATCTTGCTATTTACTATTCTTTGATAAAAACATAATAAAAATAGCAATTGTTACATATATAATAATATTTAAATAGCTTGCTATCAACTATGTTTAGATAAAAAAATAATAAAAATATAAAGTGTCACACATAAAATATTATTTAAATATCTTGCTATTCTCTTTTTTTTTATAAATACATAATAGAAATAGCAATTGTCACGCATGAAATAGTATTTAAATATCTTGCTATTTACTATTTTTATATAAAAACACAATAAAAATAGCAACTGTCACGTATTAAATGATATTTGAATAGTTTTCTCTTTTCAGTTAAACATTGCATTCAATTTCGAATTATATGCTTCAGAAAAATTTGTCATACGTATGGTTGTTGGAGGAAATTCAGCCAAAATTTTATGTGGAAAACTGGAATTGCGTGAAATATAATTTTTTTTCATTTCATTACAGAACTGTTTGACTCTTTTGTCTGATGATTGGATTGGCTTTAGTTCTTCATTAAAAATTGTTTCAATTTCGGATGAATCTAAAAAAGCAAGGCCGGAAAATATTCTCAAAAAAGAACCGATTTCGAAATTTGCGTTCTTATATTCATTGCTCAATCCTAGGTCTTGAATTTTCCGCCACCAAAATTAGCCTAAATGAAATTTACACCTGAAACTCACGCCAGTAAGCTTTTTGCATTCTGAAGCTGCATAAGAAAATTTTGGTGATGGTTTCAACTTTTGGAGCAATCGCCTCCTTCCTGAAGTACCCCCACTCCTCTCATGTAAAGGCCGCCAGTCGACTAGTGGCGGAAGAGAGAGAGGACGCATTTCAGCTAGACCCCCTGTGGATTTCGACCATAGGACGCAACTCGACTGCAACCAATGCTTCTTCCTTCTTTGCGATAGTATGGAATATAATGATGTAGAATTATATATTTCTTAAAAACCGGTCAGGATGTTTTTTATTCCACCATAAACTCCTGTAACATCAGGGTGTCTACCCGACGAATAACTTCAGAGATTTCTAAATATTTGTGATGATTTCAAATATTTCTGATTTGGAAAAGTTCAATGTGAAAAATTGTCTATTCTATAAGTCCATAAATAATTCTTCAACAAAATTCCCTGTTCCACAGTGTAAATTATAATTGTTTACGTGAATTCCCTATGTCTAAATTTTGAATTATAATTCTTTACGGAAAATTCTTGTTCCGAATCACAACTAAGTAAATTTCCGAAATTCCCTATTTCGAGTCAGAATTGTATTTGAATAGAAAATTTTTCCTATTATAATTCAGAAGTAAAGTAACTTGAAGTAACTCAAAATTATAACTTTGAGCTATAATTATCCGAGCAATACGTAATTTTTTAATATTTATTTTATTGATTCCTTGTTTCTACTCATAAATAAGTATTATTCTTTTAGAGAATCCCCTGTCTCCAAAGTTTGAGTTAGAGGAATAGGATTATGCAAAACAACTTTCAGTTTGCCGGTCTTTTCCCGACTTCCCGATCAGGTAGACACCCTGTAAAAAATTTTTTAAATCCAGTTTTTTTAATCAAAATAGAGAATTCTGGTTTGAATTCAAAGATGGATCCGAGTTTAAGAGGAGAACGTGATTCTTGAGATTATTTTGAAACTTTTGATCTGAAAGAATATAATTTTTATAATAATCTGTTTGATTTTCTGTATTGTGATGCAAATTAAATGACAAGGAATTCCATATCAGGTGGGTTTGGGAGGTGGCGCATCGTACTTGCCACCCGGAAGTGTGGGTGGTTTCTTATGGCCACCAGGAAGCAGTCCACACTCCACAATATTCGAAAACACCAGTGATACGATGGAGTGATTGTCCAATGCATCAAAAGATAGCTCCGCACTGAGATTTTTAATCGACGATTTTAAAAGTCCATAGAGACTAAGCTATGGTCAATATCAATTACAGAAGACTCCCGTTCAGCTGAACCGCTACGCGACGTAAACATTCGTTTAGCTGAACTCGGCAGAAATTCCCACCACTGTCCCCCTCCGTATTGGTGTTTCTAGAGGTGACTTCTGATTGGTTGTTACCGTCATTCTAATTGGTTGCTAACATCAGTTGCTTTCTTCTGGGGGTATAGGGGACTGCTCAGGTTCAGCTAAACGAGCGTGGAAGCGTTCACGTAAATGAAAGTTCAGCCAAACGAGAGTTCAGCTAAACGGAAGCCTTCTGTACATAGTAGAGAAGCGTACGATCGTTTTGTACTAGACAGCGCCGAAGACTTTCAGTTTGAATAATAATAAATCGAAAATTTATTTCTTCCAGATACTGAACATTCGCTTTTCAGAATCAATTTTATCTGGAATCGCGTAAAAGTCCTCGTTCGCTTACATTTTACCATAGAACTAACTTTTTTTTCTAGAAACAATTATAACCATGATTGAAATATTATATAATAATGTTAGCTTTCAAATAATAATAAAAATGCAAAGGGCTGACGGCACGTGCTACCAGTTGTTATCGCTAGAGAATAAAATATTTAAATATTTATCAAATCTATAATTCGAGTAACATAGTTCACTTTTTAGAGACTTTCAGAGACTCATTAGAGCCTTCATGCATTTATGTGCCGTATAGTTATCACGCTGTGCTTACTTGAAATAGTCGCCATGCGATTTCAGTTTCAACTTTTTATGAAATATTTTGGGAAGCGAAACGCAGAACTTATTTTAATTCAATTTCAACTCTTAAGAAATAATTTCAAGGCTTATATAATGAAAAAATTTGAGTCCAAAAAAATTGAACCCGGCGATAATTTAAATTTTGGAAATTTCTAATAGAGGAATCAAATTAAGAAACACTTGAAAATAAGAAAGCATTTTGAAAGGCCTAAATGCTTTATTTAGCAATATCCAAATAAGTAAATAAAATATTAATAGACCTCTGCACTTGAAGCAAAGAAATTTTACAACAATAAAATCTGGATTGCTTCAATTTTAAGAGTATTTGAATTTGGAATCAGTGCATTCCAAATTCAACAATCTTCAAAGCAAATAGATTTCACAAATCTTTAAATTTAAAAAAAGAATAATAATTTTGGTTGAAAGACAGTTTCAATTTGAATTCCATCTTTGAAATAGCTAAAATTCCGAGAATTGTAATTCATCAAGATTTAAAAGAAAATTTCACGGGTTATGAACGATAACAAACAAGAATGTATTTTTAAAATCCTTGAACTTGAAAATTTTCCACAACCTGGAAAGTTGGAATTTGAAAGATCTAAAATTATTAAGAGCGTTTTGAGAATCAATGTCCGTTTAGATTTCACATAAGTTTTAAAATGTAAATTCCAAATGCTTAAAATTTATGACATTTTTTCAACAATCTAATTGGAAAGAAAATTTTTTGATGAGCAAATCTGAAAACAGCCAAATTTAATCTAATTTAATTTAATTCAAGGCAAATCTAAGCAAAAAAGAATTGATAAATTCCTGGACAAACAACAGATCCGAAGTAATTTTTTCTATAGAATCCGAATCCGAGCCCACAATATGTCCATCACGTCAGGATTTTGAGGTATTTGAGGTTATATACTTGGAAAATGGGGTTTTTTGCTACTTTTGAGGTTATGTATTGGGCGCGCAAAATTTTTTGGTCTTGTTCCAGAACGTGATCATTTAGTACTACTCTTCCCCTTCAAAATAACCTATTGAACAGTCACCAGCGATTTTCTTTCACAAAGATACAGCCATTTTCAGTTTCGACATTCGTCTGAACAACCGTATGAGCTATATGACTCTTTAAAGCATATCCAGGCGTGGATTGACCTAAGGGGAAACATAGGCAATGTCCCGGGGCGGCAAATTTTGAACTAGAAAAAATAAAGAAAAAAAAAGAAAAAATGAAAAAAAATAGTGAAGAAAATACGGTCTCTGAGAAATAAAATCTTTTTCTAAAGATTAACTTCAGACAATAGATAAAAATCAATCCTTTTTTCCATTGAAATTTTTGGTCTTGAATGAAAAAAAGACAGCATTTTCAATTTTTGCCCAGGGGCGGCAAATTCCAAAATCCGGCTCTGAGCATACCATTTTGCACTCATCTTGGTCATGAATATGTCGATTTTCCAACTGTAAATTATTATTCAGAGACCATCAAAACCTCCAGGTACAAATTTCTGAGTGCATCTTTTGAACAAGACCAAAAAACATTTGCGCGCCCAGTACATAACCTCAAAAGTAGCGAAAACCCCCATTTTCCGAGTATATAACCTCAAATATCTCAAAATCCTGACGTGATGGACATATTCTGAACTCGAATTCGGATTCTACGGAAAAGATTACTTCGGAAAAGACCTCTCGTTTTCCAGCAACAAATACAACACCATTATATGCAGACCTGTCTAATTAACCGTGGAAAAATATAATTTAGATCTTAAACAGGGAATTTTTCAAAAAGAAGCCTAATTCTGACTCGAAATAGTGAATTCTCCAAAAGAATCGCAATTTTGACTTGGGACGGAAAATTTGCGAAGATTCTGTTTAAAGTTTGGGAAAACTGAAATTGAAAAAACAGAATCAAAATTCCTTTTAAGGTCCAAAATCCACGCTGAAATCTGCAACTCCTGGAAATTAAAAAAAAAAAAAAAAAAAAAAAACAAGAATTCAACGACACAATTTGGACAAGCACCTTTGAATACACTTAACTATCAATAAAAAACGAAATAAAAAAGAGGAAAGATAACAGAGAAAGCAACCTCCAAATCCCCTGCTTTCTCTACCTTGTATCTTTCGTCTTTTTTTCCTAAAAACAAAACAAAATTATACAACGTATCTCCCAACGTTTCGGTGTTCACTCAACACCCTTATCGCTTTTGAGAGAATTAGTTTTTCGAAAAAGTCGTCAGAAATCGCATCGCGACTTGTCTGCGTTGTTTAATTTGGCGTTTCATAAAATAATATAAGAAAACAATAATCATAAGATTAGACCAGCGACTCCAGGGTAGCACGTGCGCCTTATTATACGACTGATATATCTATCGAATACCCAGTTTAATGATAGACTGATAAAATTAATAAGCAACACCAACCAATAATCATGAAAGAAACCGAATGGTAGAAGTCTCATTTACTAGTGTTCTATTTTGTATTATTATTGCACTTCTAAGGTAGGTTTATGAACGAAGAACTGTAAGGGTAAGATCTCGAAAGTCGAGAATTAAGTTCAGATAAAGTGCAAGATTCTGGAAAATCTCTGCTTCTCTTTAGTGCAGGGGTGTCCAATGCAAGGCTGGTGCGCTTTTCCTTTCTTCCCCTTCTCCGAGCGCTTCTACGAGAATTCTCTTCTCGTTTCCCCTTTCCACATCGCGCCCACCGCATGAAAGCATTCAAGGTGGTAAGAGAGGGAATCAACGAGTGACAGTTATTTACACCGTTGCTTACGCGTTGGACACCTCTGCACTAGTGGTAGATGAAAACTCTAAGAGGAATGCAAAACAGAAATAAGATATCTTCATTTTCGCGTTCAAAGATAAGCAAAAGTATTAAACTGATTTTACGTCCTAATAGGAATTCAAATAAGATTTTTAATTTTAAAAATTGATCATCTTTGTTGTCTCCTACCAGTTCGTGTAAATATTTAGAAATTTGTGCTCAAAGCTCGAAGATGTAATTGTTATAGTGATAGTTTGATTCGGAATTTATCGAAAGTGATGCTGGCTGCGAATATAGAATCTTAATGAAATGTACATTTGCAAAAATGAGACTCGTGCCATTAGTGTTTCTTTGGAATGATAGAAGAGTGGAAACAATTACAAAAAAATGTTATACAAAATTGAAAAAAAATAGAAGGAAACGATACTATACATCGATCGCCTAACACGACACGTACAAAAATAATTTCGTCGTGTCTCTTCCACTCTTAATAAAATAGTGTCCATAATAACTAAATACATATGATGATTATAAGTTGCATTTAGAAATTTTAAAGTAGAGAATCCAAGATATGAAAAAATGAATGAAATAACTTTTCTGATGAGACCAGATAGAAGAGGAAAAAATTTTCATGATAATGACTATCTGGTTTTGTTAAAAATGTTTAGTGGAGAAGGAAGAAGTGTTGCGTTCTTCATATACGAATTAATAAATACACGACTCGTACAACGTTTTTTACCTTCTAAGAACCGTTTAATGAGATGTGAATGTTTACTGGAAAAATAGTTGATAGAAATTAGAGCGCAATTTAGTATAAAATTCGTCGAGAATACACACATCTGTCTATTAAAAAAAGAAGCCGGCTCAGCAATCGTAATTTTTTATATTCAAATAGAATTATGGTGTTTTCTCTTCAATAAGAACGAATTAAAAGGACCTGAATGGGCAAGAAAGGACTGGAATATTCCCCTTACACACAAGATTCTGGAAAGATCAAGACAAATTTTGTAATAATAAATTATCCGAATTCAAACGCATTTTGATGCAAGTGTACTCTTTATTTATGAAATACTGAACTGAGATGCTTACAAAGCTTGCAAAATTAAACCATAAAACAGTCAAAACAAGAATTCATATCTAACAAATTCCAAATATAAATTCAAACTTAGAATCATCCAACTCACAATTAAATAAAATTGTTAAACTTAACTGGAATTTTAAAAAGTTTGAATTTAGAGTGGCTCGAACACGTAAGAATTGTTTTTTTGATTCGTAAACCGGATTCCAGTCTCTTTTCCCTTTGAGTTCAGTCTGAACTTTTCTATCTATACTTTAAAGAGAAACTAGAAAAACAGCTGTTTTGTAAAAATATAATCAGTTTAAACTTATAAAATTTGAATTAAGTCTGAAGTCGATTAAATTCAAGAAGTTAATTTCCTCGCAATTTTAGTATGCTTTATTTTAAAGTAGGTAAATCGGAAGAAATTTGGATTTTATAATCTTTTTATACTTGTCATCGATTGACTCGCTGCCTTATGGAATTGAGCCGGCCCTAACCAAAGGTAAAACAGTGAGAACAATAAAAATCGTTGAGAACTATCCTACTCTTTAACTCAAGAACTGAGGTGCGTTTATAAAATGTGGAATATCTGAAAATCTGTAACAAATTGAAAAAAGATTTGCAGTGACAGGATTTCGATTTAATATGCACTGAAGACGTCACTTCTTTCTACAAATAGATTATAAAAATAGAAACGTAGGTCGATAGCTCTAATAGAAAAGCAATACCGACCGCGCACAACGAACAACGATAATCCCATTCGAATTCAGCATTTTTTAATACCCAGAAAAAGCAATCAAACTTCGCTCAAGAATCTTTTTTATGGACGCATCAATTATAGCTATTAAGTTAGCCCAATTTCGGCGAATCTATCATTCTTACTACAGGCAATAGAAAAAAAGATTTGGGTGAAGTTTCTCAAAATCGACTAATAACGTTTTCATTCCGGAAACTTGGCACTTTGACAATACTGCGAAAAATATTTTTACAAATACGATAAAGAATTTGAGGATATACGAATTCTCAGGAGGAAGGAAAGGTGTCCTAAATTTTTATGATTTCCCTTTAATAATTTGGTGTTTGATTGTTGTAAGTTTCACCTGAATAAGGAAATCAAAGACGTGAATTTCCGGATATTCGTTGCCTTTTTAGAATGATGGTATTCTAAGATAAGTTTCGATACGGTTCTTTAAATAGATTAAATTTATCATAAATTAAAATTATTCACTCGGCCAGCGAAAAATTCAAAGGTTTCATGGTGCAAGGTTCATTAATTTGTTACTTTGAGCCACTATTTTGTACAGATTAATATGAATTCATGGAGTGTAAGGATCTTTCCTTAAAGCAAACTTGCGTAGTCAATAATGTGTATTTTTGAAGGTTTATTTGCTATCAACGTAGGAGGAAAATATTGCGACGACCCTATCAGTATGTAAAAAGGAATGGAAGCAAAAAAAAAAAGGTCTTGGTGATAGTAAATAAATACTGTTTGTAAATTATAGGATTGTCAATGATGTATACAAGTGGACATAGAATATCAAATAAAGCTGTATGAATTAAAAAAACATCCCTCGTTTCAATTTCCTTCATTCAAGAGCAGGCTTACGAGTTTCAGAACTCAAAACTCTATAGCAGATATACAGATGGTAACTATGCATAATTATGTTTGAATTTTCTATGTTCTAAATCGGAATCCAGGTGTAGCTCAGATTTATAATTTTTTGTAAAATTCTCTTAACCAACTCAAAATGATCATTATTTTCAAATATTCCCTGTTCAGAGTAAAAATTATAATAATTTTCCCAGAAATTCACCTTTTCAAATTGAAAATTAAAGATTTCTCTTCATAAATCCCCTCGTCCAAATTATAATTACAATTTTTATGTTTTTCTTCGAAAGCTTTAATCATTCTCTCTTTGATTTAAGAGAATATATATTCACAATTTCGAACAAATTCTTATTAACGAATTCCGACCGGATTCACCTGATTACAAGATTTTACAGACTTTAAATTTAGAAATGAAAAAGTTCAAAAACAGGATGACGATTTCAAAGTCCCGGTCATTTCCCGGTTCTTCCTGGTCATGTTTTTCAATTTTTCCGGTCAACTAGGAGTATCATATTCATATTTGTCGCAAAACGCGAACATTTATTTTTATTCATGACGCTCATTCTAAACATCCTTTAAGACAACAGATCAAACAATGCAAAAGTAAATTAATTTTTAGAAGAATACTCAACTTTTCAACAGCAAAAAAAAATTTTTCTTACGTAAATTGGAACAGTCAAACTTTTAATTAAAAAAATCAATTTACGTTAAAAAAAAACGGATTTCCATCCAAACAGTTCATTTTCTGATGAAGAAGATGAATTCTCAATTGAGAAGATTCATTTTCAAATAGAAAGAATAATTTTTTAAGGCGAAATACAATGTCTCAAAAACATTTAAAAAATGAGAATCTTTAACTGAAAGAGTTGAGTTTTCAAACAGATAAATTAACTTTTACTGGAAAATATTATTGAACGAAAATTTGAATAATCAAATTTCAAATTGAAAAAAAAGGGTGTTTAAATAAGCAAATGAGTTTGTAACCAAAACTATGGAATTTTCAATTGGAATAAGTCAAATTTTCAGTTAAAAAAAATTACTTATAAAAAAAACGAACTTTTAAACAAATTATTTCAATTTTACACAAAATGATGAAGAATCAAATGAAATTGTAGATGCTACACTGAAGAAGTTGAATTTTAAACCAGAAAGACGAATTATTACCTGAAATGATGAACATTTAACTAGAATAGTTCGATTCTTGACAAAAAATTAATTTCCATGTAAAAAAAAAATTTCAACAAAATGGTTGCGATTTGAACTATAAAAATGAAAATTTTTAAACGAAAAAGGAAGTGACATTTCTGTCGATTAAAATGAAAAATGTTTAAATTCATAACTTGAATTGTTAACGGCAAAGAAGTACAAAATGTTTGAAGTTTCAACGAAATAATTGAATTTTTAATCCAAACAGACAAATTTTTACCTAATTGGCGAATTTCGAACTAGAAAAGATCAATTTTGCACTAAAAATGAAAGTTAAATTTCCAGTTGAAGAAATGGATTTTCGACCAAACTGATGAATTTTCAGGTATAATGATGAATCTTCAACGGGAATAGGTGTATTTTAAGCAAAAAGATACATTTTTGACCATGAAGATCAAATTCCTACAAAAAAAGCAAATTTTTCTCAAAGTACATAATTTCTCAAAGAAAAAATTCAATTTTCGTATTCAAAATTCAATCTTTGATGAATCAATCTTCGATTTTCAACAAACAAGTTTAAATTCAAAACAAGTAGTTGATTTTTTAACTAAAAAAGGATGAATCCGCAATGTCAATGTCAATTATCAAATTTGAGTCAGCTAAAAAAATCGCATGGAGCAACAAATTTGCGAAACGTTTTTCTTATAATGGAAAAAAATAAAACTTCTTACTACATGTACTCTAAAGACTGCTGGAAGTATTTCATTTATTTGAAATTAGGAAGAGGGAACTAAAATCGCGACGAATTTTGGATTGGAGGGACGATTTTTTGAAATTCCTCTCTTCTAAATCCGAATTATAATTAGTTTAAAAAATTCACGTTCCATGTAAAAAATTTCCTGTTCAAAGTAAAATTATAATTTTTTACTGAAACTCCCTGCCCTTGAATAAAAACTATAATTATCTGAAATTCCCTGTCCCAAGTCAGATAAATAAGGAAAAGCAAATAAAAAGTGATACATTTTTTTGACAAAATTTAGGTAATAATTCTTTCTGTATGTTTGGGCTATCATCAATTCGATAATCAAATTTGAGTCATCTAAAAAAATCTCACAGAGCAACAAATTTGCAAAACGCTTTTCCTATAATGGAAGAAGAAGAAATTCTTCCTCTCATGACGTATATATTTGAGTATTTTGAGAATCAGATTAAAGGATCGTTACATTCTTTAAATCAAATAATAAGATATCTTTCTGATTCATAAAAAGAAAGCGGTCATTTCTCGTATTTTTTCGGTAGAACTTTTAATAGTCTAGGTTGAGTCAAGTAAATTCCCGGTTTTTTCCCGGTCAATAAAATTCCCGGTCATTTCCCGGTCAAGTTGCCACCCTGAAAAAGCACCACCTATATTATTTGCAATAAAGTTTTTGTTTTCATTATTTCTGATAAGGCAGACACGCTGTTACATCTATTATTTCAATTAAATTTCAAGGATTACTTTAAATATTATATAGATTACTCATTTTATTTCATACTATTCTGTTTATTTGAACAAAGACAGTTGCACTTTTATAGCTCATTTAACTGTGATTGTTAATTACTTAACTAATTTTGGTAATATATTCGTGTTTGCGCGATTTCTTTCGCCTTGAGTCTACTTTCCCGTATAGTTTTTTTGTAAGCCTGAATAACTTCTTCTTTATCAATTTCAAACATGTCCGCACCGGTTTTGGCCGCTCGAAGTTTTGCTTCGTCTGGTGTGAGTTTTTCCTCCTCGCTAGGATTCAGTGGTTGACCATCGGGAGTTAATTTGCCTTTATCGAAGTCTTCTGCGATTTTTGTGGCATAAACTGCATTAAATAAGTCTTCAGGAGTAAACTCTTCCTGGATGACATTTTCAGATTGATACGTGACGTAGGGTTTCAATTTGAAGCCTTCCAGATTAGGAACAATCAGTTCCGGTATCATTTCTGGTACAATTTTGTATACATTCCCTTCAGTATATCCAATATCCCTGACACCTCGTTCTACAAATACGACAGTAATTAGATTGGTATATGTATAATATCTCATTGAAAATATTGTGTTGTGAATCGGTCACCATAGATTACGGAGGATATGCATAATGGAGGATTCGAAACGGAGGAGAAAAAAATTACAAAGTAATGAGATGTGCAAAATACCGTCAAATAAATAATTACTGAAATGGCAGAGGGAATCCAAAAAAAACCAGGGAAAAATATTAGTTTTTAAATTTTGAAAAGTGCAAAAACGTTTTGTCTCGAATTTAGTAAAGGTACCCAAAGAAGTTTCTGTAAAGTTAGGTCAAATGAACTTACTGTCGAATGGAAGTAGGCGATTTGGACCCGCTTCTCTTTCTTTGTGTATTCTGGATCCTCGTTTGCCATAGAATAAAAATTTTCTAAAATTACGTTTGCCATAACGAGCACAGGTTGTTGATATTCCTCGAGTAATGACCAAACATGCAGAAGCCATTTTAGACGCTGAAACAAAACCAAAAAATCAATTTTCTAATTGCTAAATGTTTTTCGACAATTCTGCTGACCGAGAAGAAACTTTACAGTCCTATTTCGCACGGAAACATTCAATTTCAACGTCATTTTTTGAAATATGTAAGATAGAAAGTTTTTTCACTTTGTTATTTTACAACACTACAATAAAAAAATAAGATAAAAAAAATTGTTTCAATTAGAAAAAAAGGGATTACAGAGAAAAATATCTTTAAAAAAACATTCTTTTGACTGTATCAATAACAAGCTTTACAGGCGAAAAGATTCTCTAAAAACAAGAATAATGAAGACATTCCCAACGACAATGATGAAATAAATTATTACAAATAAAATTCATAAAGGTCCTAAAGGTTAAATTTTAATTGAAAAAACAATGTTCAAACAAGAGGATTAATTTTCTACCATAAAATACAAATTTTTAACCGAATATTTCAAACGTGAATTGAATAAGATACATTTTTAACCAAAAATAGTGTAAATAAATTGTCAGTCTGAAGAAAATGATGTCCAATCGAAAGAAATCAATTCTCAACGGTATAGGTAAATTCTCTACCAAAGTAGTTGACTTCTCAACCAATAAAGATTTTTACGTCAAGGAAAATTCAACTAGAATAAAAGAAATCATTTTTACGAAATGAGACGTGCATATATATTAATCCTTCCTATTTAAAATATTATGCAAACTAGAAAATATGCACAAAAATGAGTTTAGAACGTTTAGACACACTCCCGGATAAGTTAAGGTTATGTTCGAAATTGGATGGCTATCAGATTCTATAAAATCAGGTGACAATATTTCACGGATAAGACTTATAATAGCAATTTTCTATCTAAGTCATAATATGAGGAGTTAAATTCTCACACTTCCAAGTTGTTGTCGCTCTTTAACACTCGCAACAACTTAAAAAAAGTACATAAAATACTTGTACAAGTTATCCAGTTCCAAAATCACAATAACGATAGCAAACGATAGCAAACGATAGTTGGTCAATGAAGTTAGCTGGAACTGAGAAAACTCTATTGAAGTTATCGATTATCATCGAATGTTATCGACTTTTCTACAACATTTTTTTTTAAAGTAACTAGTTTTTACTAAAATAACTATTCTTATTTTTATCGCGTAATAGCAAATGTAAAAAACTTAAATTTTCAGAGATTCTACATTACACCGAATAATTTGTAAGTGCCAAAAGTTATATGTATCGTTTTAATAAGAACATTTCAGGAGAAGGCGATGGTAGAAATTTAAAAAAAATCGAAGTGAAATGAGATAGAGATAGAACGATTGTTGTTGTTGTTGAGATTTGTGTGCAAGGAAAGTGAGGTTAGGTTTTAAAAAACAAGAGACAACCACCAGGACAACTGTGACATCCAAAACAGGCAACAAAAAAAAAGGGGGAAACACGGGAATGCAAACTTTCAAAGGCAGTCCTTTGTAAACAAAAGTCTGTAGGAATCTAAGGTTTTTCAAAATGTCGAAGCAACCAGAAACGGTAATGCGTTGGAAAGGAAAATTTATGAAAGAGAAAGATTACAATAAGAGGTTGAGATTGTGTACTGCAGTCAAGGAAGCTAAGGGACAAAGTGAAATGAAAATGTTGAATGCCCAGGAAGACGCCAAGGAGTTTGTGACTTTACAAAAAAAAATTCGTGAAGCCGAAATCGTTAAGAGTGAAAATGACTCAAGTTCTGCAGATAGAAGAACGCCTGAATTTGAGACAGTGTATTATGAAAATGGTACGGAGGAAAATGGAGAACTTGACGATCTTGAGGCACTTGGAACAGAAGAATCAACGGAAGAAAAGCACGTTGTGGAAGGACGTCGTATTGTCGAGATTGCTGAGCTTGGAAGAAAATTATGGTGTGGGACCTGTAAAGAAGCACTTTCTTTGAGCAACGTAGAGAAAGAATGTAGACGGGGATTTGGTTCTTTACTTTTAGTGAGATGTCACAAATGTCTTATAATTAGTGAAGTCCATACAGGAAAAATGCATCCTTTGACTCCAGATGCACGTGCCCAAAGATTCGACGTCAACACGGATTTGGCTCTAGGTAGATTTTATTCTTTTATTAAATTTTTTATACAGTTTTTAAGGATTTGGAATGATACTGATGTCTAGTGCTAGGAATGTGCCGTTAAAAATTCCATTTGGAAACTCTCTTTTAATGTTCAACTTAAAAATACGAATTTTCAAAAAACAGTGTAAATTTGTACCCTAACATATGATTTTTCTACAAGAAAGTTTAATTACTACCAAACCGTTCAGTTTAAAAAAAAATAGTTGAATTTTACCAAATGGTTCAATTTTCTATCTGAACAATTCAATTCTCTAACAAAAATATGTGTTTCCAACAGCAGAGTTAATTTTAAAATTTTTTCAATCCAAGAGATGAATTTTTAACTAGAAAAGATCAATTTTCGAAAATGGGGGATAGTTACATTTTTCGTTAAAAAAATGAATTCTAAACAGAACAAAATTAGACTTTTTTAACAAAATCGTTTGATTCTCAACCAAACAGATAAAGTTTAAATAATAATCATAAATCTTCAACAGAATAAATAAATTCTCAACAAAAAGAATAAACGGTCAACCAAATGTAGTTAAATTTTGAATCGGAAAGATGATTTTCTAACCGAAAAGATCAATTTCCTAATAAAAAAAGACGAACTAACAAGAATATACATGAATTTTTAACCAAATATTTGAATTTTCAGTTTGAAGCGATAAATTTGTATCATATTGTTGAAATTCATTTTAAAAAATATCAATATTCAACAGAAAATGAAATAGGAGAATTCACGATTGAAAAATTTAATTGTAAAGCATAAATTATACAAATTTTCAGCCAAAAAGAAGAATCTCAAACCAAAAATTGCATTTTCAACAAAGAAGTTGAATTTTTAATAAAAAATATGACTTCAACCAAATATTTACATTTTCAATAAAATAACCAAATGTAAATCCGACGGTGGGGGCTGAGGCATGAGCTTTGGACCCACTCTACTGTTTGGTTGTGGGTTCGATTCCTGCCTCGCACTCTGGAAGAGCTTCGGCGGGCCAAGGAGAGTCGTGAGCCCGGTACCTCTAGGGCTCTGTGAGTTCTCCAAGTATTAAGTAGCTGTTGCTCTTGGTGGTTCGGAACCCACCGTAAACTGTAGGTCCCCCTCTCCCCTGAGTTAGTGTTGAGGTGTGCAAAGGAATAAAGAGAAGGTTATGCCGAGACTCTCAAACCCGTAATAGGGAGAGAGTATAAACAAATATTCCAACCAAGCGAAATGAATTCCGAATCCAATGGAATCCAATAATAAAATGCAAATATATTCCTTTGAAAATCATAATTTTTAATGGACTAAGAATATAACTTTCCTATAAGGTTGGAAATTGATCGTTCTGAGTTGAAAATTGAAGAATTTGGTTAAAATTCATCTATTTTGTTGTCAGATCTTTTTTTTTTTTTGTAGAAAATTAAATTTTTTGTTTGAAAATTCAACTAGTCGCAGTTAAAAAATTATTCCATCAGTTTGGCTTGGAACTTCAAGTATTTTGTTGAAAATGTTTCGTTTCGGGTTGAAAATTCTATTATTTTGGGAGAAAATTAGACTGCTTTCTTGAAAATGTACCTTGTTGTCTCTGAATTGTTTTTGTCCAAGAATTTGATTATTTTGTTGAAAATTTGTCTTTTTCGGATAAATATTCAAAACTATTGTATCCTTTGTTGAGAATTAGTATTTTTGATTGAAACTTTAACTACTTGGTTGGAGGTTGAGAATTTTTTGTTTTTAAAAAGATTCATCATTTCTGTTGAAATTTTTATTATTTTGTTAACGCAATCTTTTTTTGTGGAAAACCTGAAAATTCAACTTCTCGTTTCTGAACGTATTGAATCTCTTTAAATAACCATTCATTTTTATGATATTTATAGGTTGAATAGTAAACGATTACGTTAAAAGTATTTTTTTTTTTTTAGAGATCCAAGTGTTTTTTTTTCAATTCATCTTGAATTCATCTTCCTTTGTGGAAAATTCACCAGTCTTATGAAAAACATATCTCTCAAGCTTTAGGATTCAACTATTTATTTGAATATGCAACAGTGTTGGTGGAGTTAAATTTTTTTTGTTCGAAAGTTCGACTGTTTCGTTAAAAATTCATCTCTTTTGGTACTAAATCAATCTTTTTTACAAGAAACTGCCGAAATAAGGTATTTTTTTTTGAAATTGAGAAGTCTCTCTTTCAAATGTAAATTAGGAATTTTCCATCTTTAATCATTATAAATATAGCAAAAAATGTACGTTTTACAAGTGAAACTGCGCATTGCGACAAAGTGTCCCGGAAAATCCAAATCGAAACTTTTTTTCCAATAATGAGAAGAAAATCTCTTTTAGAAATTAATGAAAATTACATTGCAAGATTTGTAAATACAAATGCTCAAGTGCCCTAACTGTTAGAGATTTTATTTATTTTCAAAGCTAGATTTATTTTTAAAGGCACATTTTAAAAGCATCAATATTATTTCAATTTTCAAAAATACCGTGTAAAACTTTCCCCTGAAAATGTTAAATAGGAATTCCAGTCATACGTTTTTATTTGTTCTGGGGTTTGCTGCTAACTTCTGCATTATTATAAGACATATTTTCTTTTGTACATGTATGCTTTAACGATGAAAAAGATTTGAGAATTTTCTGCAGCTATTTTGAATAATTTACGATTTCTCCAGCGAGAGATATAATTCATACTTTCTGTCTTATGCAAATATGTTGTTTTCCTTCCAGGTATGTTAAATTCGGGAATGTCTGTGGCGAGTTTTAATAAGGTTCTTAGTTACCTCAAAATTCCATCGATTATGTATCAGACTTTGAAGAAATATGAAGAAGAACTTGGAGAGGAAGAAGTTGCTGCTATTAAAGCTAGACGCAAGTGTGCTCCAATGCTGGAGGAAGAGTCTTAAAAATATTCTAGAAACTAATTAGCTGATAAGTCATATAAGTTTATGTATTTTACTAACGGGTTATACTAAATTTGATAATGAATAGAGTAATAAATAAGTTGTATAGAAATATCAATCTTTTACATTCAATCCTGATCGATAAACTTATGAATTGAAAATTTGATGCATGTACAATAATCTATAATTATTGTAGTTTAGAAATAAGTATGTATAAAACAAATTTAATTACGTTAATTATTATCAAAGTAGTTATTAATAATAATCTTTATGTGTTCGCAGTTTTCTGCAAGCGTCATGAAGTTGCTTCGCATAGATTATTTTCAAAAACGTTAAAAATCAAATATTTTTTAGCGGAAAGCTTCTAAAATTAGAATTATTAACAATCGTAAAAATCTTCAATCAAAAACTATTTAGCTCAAAGCCTTAATATTTGAAGTAATTGAAATTAATTCTTTTTATAGATAGGCATTCAAACTGTCCCAATTTGGAATAATAAAATTTTGAATTTAAAATTATAAACGTTACAAAACTGATAGTAAATGAAAATCATATTCAATCAATTATATATAAATTCTTCTGAATCTGTTCCAAATCTTCAAATTTGTAGAAAGAAATGAATTCTTCTTCAGTTTAATTCTACATATTTGTATGACTCAAAATAATTGAAATAAAAAAAAAGCACTTGACTTCCGACTCCTAATATTAGTTTGATGGAGAATGATCCAATTTTCAAGCTATATTACAATTTGTTTATTTCAAGCAATAGTCGAGTCGCCAACATTGTAAGTTTTCCATAGAAAAAAAATAATTTTGAATATTATGGGAGTTGCATGTTTTTTATCGTATCGGTTGAAAAAAAGCATATCTTATAGCTTAAAAAATGATTGAACCAATTCATGTCGAAAGTTGTAAATCATGGATTTCCCATTTTCAAATAAATCTTTGAAACGATGAGAAATTGTTGCTCTTTAAATAAAAGCGTGCAGAAACTAATCAATCGAAATTGAAGTATTCAACATTTAATAATGTTCTAAATCTAGAATTTCAAACTCAATGTACATCAACAAAACTTTTTCGTTGCTCAGTGATTGAAGCGTACAATTTAAAATTGTAACTAATAAAGTATGCGACCATATTTATTAACATATCAAGAGTTTTAATCCTTACAACGAACGAAGACGTTTATAATATAAATATCCAAGATTGCAATGTAGACTGACTGGCCATCGTGGTTCGAGTTTGCTATCCTTCTTGGCTCCAAATTTGATTCATTCCTCAGATGTTCCGATTTTTTTCAAGTACAGGAAAAAATACTATTCATGTCTATAAAGAAAATGATTTTTATTACACCTGTCATTCAAATAATAGAGAACTAATTGTTGATGGAAGCATTTGTATTTTCATAACCTTAAAGTTTAGAATTATCCTATTTCAATCGGTAAACATTTTGCTACTTACTCGAAATATGATTCTCCCATTTACACGTTTCTTTCTTTTTTCTTTACTTCTGTTAACTAAGAAACGATCTTACGTGTTCAATAGCCTAACAAACAAAATTTAATCGCAATGTGTATAATCAAAGATTATATATAATATCTTTGATCTTTGGTATAATGCACAATCACGAAGACGAAAGGCTTGACCGGCTTGACTGAGGCTTGATCACGGTCGTATACGTCGTATATACAGGTCAAAGATTTGTACAGGTCCCGAAACTCCCGTAGTGGAGCTGTGGAGGTAAACAAGGCCTGACAAGGCTTACGAAACCACCGCAGATTCAATAAATTGCCGCAAGACGGCGTGGTGGAAGAGTTGTGCGCATGCGCTCGTCCGTGATGCACGCGGGAACTTCAAAAGCGTTCAAATACGTATTGTGTTACGGTACCGGCACGACTTAGAGGTTAGAAAACATACAGTGAACAGCTGATTCTCCTCACCACTTTACTCGAGCGCCCACGCCCGAGGTGGTGATAGAGAGAACATTTGCCGTAACCGTGTCTTTCCAAGCTTCCCCCTCCAGCGGGAGTTTCGGGACCTGTTTATACGACCGTGGGCTTGATAGCCAAACATTCTAGTAGTGCGCATGCGCAAAAATGAGAAATCCGAGAGTGAAGGAATATAATATATTTTTTTGTCAACAATTACCCGGTTCTACCCAGTCAAGTTTTACCATTTTCCCGATCAACTAGAAGTAACATATTTATATTTATCTCAAAACCCCAACCTTCTTTTTTATTCATGACGTTCATTCTAAAAATCCTTTAACACAACAGATCAAACAATGCAAAATAAATCAATTTTGAAAAGAATACTCAAATTTTCATGAACAAAAAATCATGTTCCTTACATAAATTGGAACAGTTAAACTTTAACTAGAGCACTTCAGTTTTCAACCATGAAGGTGAATATTCAAGCATAAAGATTAATTTCCGAGTAGAAAGAATAATTTTCCAAGAAAAAATACAACGTTTCAACAGAATAGTCGAATTTCGAAAGCAGAACATAATTATTCTTCACCCAAAAATGGAAAAGTAACATTTTTAGTACAAAAAACCAATTCCAAACCAAGTATAAGTTTTATGCTAAAACAAAGAATCTTAAACTGAAGGAGTTAAGTTTTCAAAAAGATCAATTAAATTTTACTGAAAAAGATAAATTGTCAACGAAAATTGGAATAATCAAATTTTTAATTGAAAAAGGGGATGTTTAACTAAATAAATGAATTTTTAACTAAAACTATGGAATTTCCAATTAGAATAAGTAAAATTTTCAATTAAAAAAATTACTTATATAAAAAAAACTAATTTTCAACAAACGAAAACAAGTAACTTTCAAACCAATTATTTCACTTCTACACAAAATGATGAATAAAATGAAATTGTAGATGTTACACTGAAGTAGTTGAATTTTAATTCGAAAGACGATTTTTTAACTGAAATGATGAACATTTAACTAGAATCATCCAATCCTTGTCAAAAAATTATTTTTATGCGAAGAAAAAAAATTTTCAACAAAATGGTTGAGATTTAAACCATAAATATGAAAAATTTCAAACAAAAAAGGAAAAGTGAAATTTTTGTGGACTAACATGAGAAATGTTTAAATTTACAACTTGAATTGTTAACCGAGATAAAGGACAAAATGTGTTAAGTTTCAACGAAATAATTGAATTTTCAATTCAAACAGACAAATTTTCACCCAATTGTCGAATTTTGAACTAGAAAAGATCAATTTTCCACTAAAAATGAAACGATTAAATTTTAGATTGAAGAAATTGATTCTCAAACAAACTGATGAATTTTCAGGTACAATGATGAATCTTCAACTGGAATAGATGTATTTCAATCGAAGAGATACATTTTTGACCATGAAGATTATTCTGCTACAAAAAAAGCAAATTTTCCTCGAAGTACATAACTTTTTAAAGAAAAAGATTCATTTTCAAATTCAAGAATCAATGTTCAACCAAATACTTAAATTGTCACTAAAAAAAGTTAAATTGATTTCTAACAGAGTGGTTACAATTTCAACCAGAGGCGAATAAAAAAATTCTGATTTTCAACAAACAAGTCTAAATTTAAAACAAGTAGTTAATTTTTCAACTTAAAAAAGGATGAATTCGCAATGAACAATGTAAACAAGTTCTCTATGATAATTCAAGAACTCTAAAGACTGCTTGAAGTACTTTCTCTATTTAAAATTAGGAAGAGGGGACTTTAAAATTGTTACAAATTTTGAATTGAAGGAACGATATTTAAAAATCTTCTCTTCTAAATCCGAATTATAATTAGTTTAAAAAGTTCCCGTCCAATGAAAAAAATTCCCTGTTCCAAGTGAAATTATACTTTTTCCCTGAAACTCCCTTCCCTGAAATAAAAACTATAATTATTTTCTGAAAGTCCCTGTCCCAAGTCTGATAAAGGAGGAAAAGAAAATAAAATGTTATAAATACATTTTTCTGTAAAAATTCAGTTAATAATTCTTTCTATGTGTTTGGGCTATCATGAATTCGATTATCAAATTTGAGTCCGCTGAAAAAATCTTATAGAGCAATAGAAAAAAAAATTCTTCCTCTCATGACGTATGGATATATTTAAATATTTTGAGAATCATATTAAAGGAACGTTACAGTCTTTAAATCAAATAATAAGATCTCTTTTTAAATCATAAAAAGAAAGCGGTAGTTTCTCGTATTCTTTCGGTAGAATTTTTCACAGTCTATGTTGAGTCAAGTAAATCCCCGGTTTTTAAATGAATTCCCGGTCAATAAAATTCCCAGTCAAGTCGCCACCCTGAATCTATATAAAAATAAAATGTTCATGAAGAATGTGCACGTGGGTGTAATTAAAAAAACGAACCAGATAAGAAATGAAAATATATGTATTTCAAGTGCGATTTCAATCTATCGTACTATATATTACCAATTGCGTTTAAAACTTTCATACATATTTACACAATAACATTATTTTACTTCTTTATTCTTTATATATCTATAGCTCAATCCACAATATAAAAATGAGCATACTTCGTTGAAATAAGAAAGTTGACTATCACTCATCAACTGGAATTGGTCACTAAATACTTAAAAAATTTCTCGAACGTCATTTTCTCCAAAATGGCCTTTTGCATTATTCGACTAAAATATTTAATACTTTTCGCGAAACTAGTGACTTGATATTATTTTCACAATCGCTCTTATAATTCGTTTTCCTTGCTGATGATTCAACAGATTCAAGAGCGGATCTTGCATCTTTAGTTCCAGTAATTTTACTAATTCGATTCTTGTGTACTGCAGTAATTGTGCTACCTGAAAAAAGACACGATTATTAATAAAAGATGAATAATTAATAAAAGCATTTACATTCTATCACTTCAATAGGCCTGCCAAAGGACATTCGAGATTCACTAAACTTCTGTGATAATTTTTTTATTATTGAGGACGTCTTTTTAATTGATCAAATATTTTGATTACAATATTGAATTTCAAAACATCTAGTATTTACAAATTTAAAAGAAATTATCAACCTCTCAACGATTTCTGTTTGGATTTATTTAACTAATAACACTTCCATTTTTGAATTGTATAATTTTAATTGATCAAACTGAGGAGCATTATGACAAAAAGCACTCTTTCAGGACAAAAAACTTTTGACAGTTTTGTTTTCAAGGGATTTGGATGTATTTTTTTATTGACCGAAAGGCTTTTAGGTATAACGTGCACCTACTAAATTTTGACTCTTCTCAACAACAACAAATTTTATTTATTTACAATTGAATTTTTTATTTAACTTCCCCAGTGTTCCACTTCTCTAAAGATTCTCAAATTTAATAAGAACGGGCAATCATTTTAAGAACTATACATGAATATTGTATGTTTTGGAGTGAAGAAAAATCTTGTTTGTAGTGTTATAAAGAAATTAACGAACAACTGACATTTTTTCCTGATTTTCTATTACTGTATTTTGAAATAAATATTTTTTGCATAAAATAATATAGGAAATAATTGTACTCTTACGATTGGTTAAGAGAAAAGTCATCTTTTGTTACTCTTTAAACAGTCTCTTTTGGAGAAATACAGACAATTTTGTATAGTAATAAACAAAATCTTTGTCTCAACAAAATAAACTGAAAATATCTCCCTAATGATTCCTTGTCAACATATTTTGTTATTTGAGCCACAATCTTTCATTTACTTAAGATCTGTGCCATTAACAATGGCAGTGACATACTTGAAAAGTTATTAATAAAAAAAAGGAATTTCAAATTTTCATTTGTCATTTGATAAAATAGGTCGCTTTGAGAAAAGTACAGAAAAAGCATTCACATGCCTCACCAGAGACCCTTCCATTCATTTTAAGAAAATATATCCAAAATTTGTTCTCCAAGAATATAAATGCTTTTTGGTACACTGTGTGAGAGGCTAATCACTCGACTTTTGAGTGTACACCAGATTTCAAGAGATTTCGCAGATTAAGAAAGATTTGAGAAGAATTCCAAAAAGATTATACAAATAATATAAAGAGTTCAAAGATTCCAAGAATTACAGAGGATTCCAACCTATTTCAGAATGTATCACGAAAATTTGAAAGACTCCATCAATCATTCAAAGATTTTACAGAGGATTTCAAAAGATTTGGAAATAATTTACAAAAATGTCAAAGATTCCAGAAATATATTGAAGAGTTCAAAAGATTAAAACTTTAGGGGATCTCTCTTGTATTTCAAAACTGTATTGTATTCAAACAATATTTTATTTTAAAAAACGATAAAAACTGTAGAAAATTATAGGAAAGATTCTAGTAGATACCACAAGATTCTGCTAGAATTTGAAAACTTTTACAAATTTTACAAAATATAGCAATAATTTCCTCTTGCGAAATTTTTAAAATACATTCCCACCATAAAAGTTCAGAATTTCTTGACAAAGGATTAAAAGATTTCAGAAAAATGTAAAAAATTTGGAGGATTTGAAAGATCTAAGGAAGGCTTTCGCGCCAGAGTTCAACAGTGACAAATCTCTCGGATAAAAATTTGAAACGAAATCATTTTGATTGTTGGAATCTAAAGTCATTCGAAATCTTGTTGATTCTAAGTGACCAAATTTGGAACAAGTGATTGAAGAGAGGCTATCTTACCCTGTCCGAATCCACCCTGAACATGATCCATCCATCCTCCAACGATAAAACGAAAATCCCATCATGCTGTTCAACGGTGATGCCGTACCCGGAAAACAAAACCAAAGGCAACATCGGAACCATTGACACTTCCTTAATATAAACTTTGCTTGTCTTGATCTTTTCTTGATAGACAATATAGGGACTTGTATAGTGTCCAACCGAGAAATTGATGGATGACGGGTGGATATTGACGAGACCATCAGACTTCGTCTGGAACTTTAATTCCTCCGGCTTTGGTTGCCTTGGGATCGCACCAGTCGATTGTATTTGAAACGACTTTTCAGGTGTGAAAACTTTGACAACATTCGGATAGAGAGCAGCACACAATAATCCTTGAAGGAGCTTGTAGTTTTCGCTGTTTGCGTTGAGCTCGGGGCCCGTTATGTCTAATATTCTATCTACACCCGTCTGTCGTCTTCTTACCTCTACGGGTGCGAAACCAATGCCAACCAGGAGTTCCAAAAACTGGTATTTTATGTCTGCCAGTGTCTGGAGAGTTCTTACCGAGAGGAAATGTTCGTTCGCAAAATTGTAGCTGGCTTGAGGACTTTTGATGGAAACTTCTAACCACCTCTGAAATCAAATTAGAAAAATTCATTTTATACAGAAGTTTAATAATTCGTTTCCATTAACTACTCTGTAGGTTAAGGTGGAGCGGAATCATATTTTTTTTCTAAACACGAAGGGGTTCTAAAAAATATATGTTCGTACATCGACGATGAAACTCAAAATAACGAATAAGAGCAAATTTTAAGCTATTTTAGAGAGAAATCAATTTTTTAAATTGTAATGTAAAGGATATCACATCTAAAACTATAATCCGGAAGCTACACAGCATCAGGGTGGCGATTCGGAGGACGATTTCAAATTCCCGGTCATTTCCCGGTTTTTTCTGGTGAAGTTTTTCAACTTTCCGAGTCAACTAGAAGCAACATATTTATATCAATTTGTCGTAAAACGCTAACATTTATTATCATTCAAATCTAAACATCCTTTAACACAACAGATCAAACATTTCAAAATAAATCAATTCTAAAAAGAATACTCTAATTTTCAACAAAAAATATCATTTTTTTACAAAAATTGGAACAGTTAAACTTACAATTGATAAAATCAATTTACGGTAAAGAAAAGCAACAGACTTCCAACAAAATAGTTAATTCTTCAACCAATGTGATGAATTTTCAAATAACATTATGAATCTTCAACCAGAACAGTTGAATTTCAAAAGAAGAAGATGAATTTTCAACTAAAAATATGAATATTTAACTGAAACACTTCAATTTCCAACAATGAGGGTGAATATTCAGACAAGAAGAATAATTTACACATAAGAAGAATCATTTTCTAAGAAAAAACATGATGTTTTAACAAAATATCCGGTTTTCAAATTCGAAAAATGATTATTTTTGAACAAAAATGGATCAGTGAAATTTTTAGTTTAAAAAACCAATTTTAAAACAAGCATAAGTGTTTTATACTTAAAAAGGGAATCTTTAACTGAAGCAGTTGAGTTTTCAAACAGATAAATTAACTTTTACTAAAAAGATAAATCGTCAACGAAAATTTTATTACGAAAATTTTAAACTGAAAAAATGGACGTTTAACTAAACAAATAGATTTTTAACTAAAACTCTGAAATTTTCAATTGAAATAAGTTAAATTTTCAATTGAAAAAAATTTCTTATAACAAAGAAAAACTAACTTCCGAAAAAATTATTACATTTTCACACAAAATGATGAAGAATCAAGTGAAATTGCAAATGTTCAACTGAAGTAGTTGCATTTCAAACCAGAAAGACGAATGTTTATCTGCAATGACAAACATTTAACTAGAATAGTTCAATTTTTCATAAAAAATTAATTTTCAACCAAAAATACAATTTTTCAACAGCATGGTTGAAATTTGAACCACAAAAAAACAATTTTCAACCAAGCATGCATCTTTTATACTAAAAATAAAACCAACACCTTCTCATTATGATGAGAATGTAAAAAAGAATCTTCAACGAAAGAAGTTGAGTTTTCAAACAGAAAAATGACATTCACTGAGAAAGATTATTATTGAACGGAAATTTGATTAGTCATATTCTAAATTGAGAAAAAAAATGTTTAACTAAAAAATACATTTTTAAAGGAAACTTTGGAATTTTCAATTGGGATAAGGTAAGTTTTCAGTTAACAAAACTTACTTATAACAAAAAAAAAACTATCTTTTAACAAACGAGAAGAACTAACTGTAAAACAAATTATTACATTTATACACAAAATGATAAAGATTCAAATGAAACTGTAAATGTTCAACTGAAGTGGTTGAATTTTAAACTAGAAGAACGAATGTTTAACTAGAATGATGAACATTTAACTAGAATAGTTCAATTCTTGAGAGAAATTTAATTTTTAACCAAAAAATACATTTTTTCAACAGAATGGTTGAAATCCGAACCATAAAAATAAAAATTTTCAAACGAAAATGGAATAGTGACATTTTTGGTTTGAAAAATCAATTTTAAAGCAAACATAAGGGTTTTCAACAAGATAAATGTTAGACTAAAATGAAAAATGTTTGACTGTATAACTTGAATTGTTAACCGTAAGAATTTATGAAGAAGAATATTAACTTCC